>BGPR01007530.1:45597-70492 GCA_013235015.1 Araneus ventricosus
TGCAAAGTATTCCAATTATAGTTCCTGTACCAAGTATCAAATTCACAATGCACGTTAAATCGTATGTAGGAGGTCAAACGTCCTCCCACTGGTGTGGTGCGGAAGTTTGGAGAAGGGGTGCCAGCTGAGGTGTCGTCCTCGTCATCTAAACGCGGTTTAAAATTATGAGGTCCGTGTGCCTCGCGTTGCTTCCAAACGGAACATTATTATAACTAAACCAAACCAAAGTTTGTATGAAATTCACATAGTTCCTGCTGAAAAGGTAATTAACTTGTGTGATCATTTTGCATGTCATTAAGATTCGCTTTTAACACAACCGTTGCGCATTTAATAAAATAATCCATACAACATTACGACGAACAGACAGTTACTGAAGTTTAATGATATTTCTAATGGAATTAAATTTAGTTGGAAGATTTCTATGCATAAAATAAATATAATTCACATATCACTGTCAAATTCTCCCATATATTTAAACTGGCACATTATGAAGCAAGCAATATAATTTAATTTTTTTGATTAAATCATTTCTGATATTAATTGCTCGCAGGGATGGAGTAATTTTTGTTCTTTTTTTTAAAGATCGATCCTGTCGTTTTTAAATTTATGCTAAGCTTTGTGAGGTTTTGGTGGTTAAATAAATAAAATAATAATCAGGAATACGCAACTTTGACAAATGACTCATACTGTGTCACATATTAAGGCGAGAAATCCATTGTGGACTGATTTAAAGTCGTTATGAAATATTTCGTGACATGGGAATTTCGCTGATGAATATTTCACAGAAATGAGGGTGAAAAAAACTCGCCAACCCTTGGCGCAATGATTGTCTCGAATGACATTTAGTTTAACAAGAAAAGAAATGAAAAAGCTCGCCGAAATTAAGTAATGAGATAAATGTTTTGGCGTTGCCTTGTCAACGGATATAATGTCTGGGATATTTAATAAATACCGCTGTCTCGTAGACGATTTTCATTTTTAGCCAATTAGAATTTTAATAAGCGCAGTCCACATTTACTTGATATGCGATTTTAAAGTTAATTGTTGATATTTTAATTAAATTCTATAATAATTCACTGTCGGTTATTGATAATATGATGCATTTTCCTTTTCGCTTTGCAGATGCATTTTAAACACAATTAAATTTTACAGTTCGTTTTGCAGATGCATTTTAAACACAATTAAATTTTACAGTTAGATAATGAATCTTCGGAATCTTCATAGAAAAAAGTTGAGATTTGTGGAAACATTTCGTCGTTTAAGCCATTCGCATACCACGACGTGTCTGACACGTGCATCGAATGACAGAATTTATGTTTAGCCATCCATTAGTCGCCATTAGTGGCGAATCCAGAATTCGGGTCGGGGGGGGGGCCTGAGGTCATCTGATTTTGTATCGTCGTGACGAATGTCAAACCTCATGGCTTATGTAAACCAAAACACTTAAACTTTACAGACTTTATTCACCTGACAATAAGAATCATAACCAGTGGGAGTGGCCTTCCCTAAACTTTCTCGTATACTGCTCAAAAATTTGTCATTTCCCCTCCCCTTGCGTGGATAAAAAAAATCGAACCTACTGTAATCCAGAATGCAACGAATATCAGAAGGTTTTTCATTGCAGATTATAGTGATTGTAAAATATTTAAGTGAAGAATCATATTAAAAGAGATGCCTATGTATTAAAACTTAGCAATATTTATTTTCCATCACACTCCAGCAAGATCCGCTATTATACGAGCGAGCGAAAACAAAACAGGAGATAAAACATATCTATCACAAACTCCGTCTCAAGGACAAAGTGACGTAATCCTTCCGCTTGGTACCAGAGATTGCTAAGTACGCATGCGCATGGAGATAAGTTTTGATACGAATGCTTAACAAGTATGCGATTATACAGACCGACAGACAGTCAACCCGTTGACGGATTTGGCCCAAAATTTTATACGGACTTACATTCATGACGATAAAACTGTGTACCAAATTTTATCCATCTAGCTATTCAAGTTTTTGAGTTATAGTGTTCGCATGACTTCGGACATACAGACAGACGGACTTCCCGTTGACGGATTTTGTCCAAAATTTGATCGAAACCTACAAATTATGTGTAAAGACCACATACCAAATTTCATCCCCGTAGCTCTAATAGTTTTCGAGTTATCGTGTTCTCAGACAGACAGACACACAGACATAATTCCAAAATTGCGTTTTTCGGACTCAGGGAGGTCTAAAACGTGGAGATTCGTCAAAATCTCGAGTTCGAATTTTTTGACGGTTACAATACTTTCTCTTTGTATACTTCGTATACGAGAAAGTAGAAAAACACAGCAATTTTTTCGATAATTTAATTTAAAAAAATACAGTGAAATATGTAGCCAAAAAATGTTTTCGACCGCGTCAACGCTACAAATACAACTGGAACGACCAGAAAAGAAGGACAATTTTCGAGCCTGTCAATCCAGAAAGTAATGTTGTCATGTTTTTATTATTATTATTTTTTTTTTTGTCTTTCATTCATCTTCAATGAAATATATTCCTGTCTTCTCTCTGACTTGGAACATTTTATCAAGAGAAAAGGGAGAAAAGAAAGAAAACAACAACAAAAAATTAAAATTATGCACTCAAAAACAATATTGGAAATGAGATCGAAATTAACAAATGGGAATTTCGCTGTATGCTTGAGCATTCAAGATTTCATTTGTGCCTTTCAAAGCTGATTCGGACTCGAACAAGGAAGCTGCCGCTAAGAGTAGCGACCATCACCAAATGAAATTGTTAGGAAAAATTGTTATTGTTAGGAAAAATAGATGATATTATTTCTAATTCTTCAACAGCTACAGACGAAAAGGTAGAGATTTATTTTTCCAATTAAAAAAACAAAACTGAAAAGAAAGAAAAAAAAATCCGAAAAAGCTGAAAGATCCTAGCAAAACAAATTACATCCCTTTTTTTAAAAAATAGAAAATTTCGAAGAAAGTGCTTTTTTTCTTTAGATGATTTTTAAAATTTGCTTTATCGGAAATAAGGAATTATGAATTGTTTAAAATTCATATTTTTGTACCTCAAAACCTGGAACCCTTTAGAGCGGCCACCCCTCCGAGCGACCAATTTTCCTTGGATCGGAGGGTGGCCGTTCTAGAAAGAGCTGCAGACCCCCTAAAATTAATTTCAAAGATTGTATTTTCGTTTTTACTCTAAATGGCTTACATTTCCACTTTGAGAATTCAGTGATGAACGAAAATGGCAAAAAAGTAATAAAAAATGTAAAATGGAGACGGAAAACCATCAAGAATTAAGATCAAGTTTTGCTCCTCCTCAAGATCCGAAATTAACGCAATGATCAACACGAAGCGGGAGAAAAGCAACCCTTTCTCAGCTTAAAATTGAGCTGCATTTTTCCCAGCTCACGACTGGCGCGACTTCCTCATTTGGCTTTTTTTCGCTTTTTCTCAGTAGTTAAGTAGTTTTTTAAAATCCAATTCTGGAGGAGTTGTAATTTTTTTGCTTCTTTATGTTTTTTGGGTGCTGATGACGAATCTGAGGTTTGACACCAATAATTTTTGTTGGAATTTTAGTTGTAGCCAAAAAACATGAAAAAAATTTCCCCCGGTTTTTTTGCTTATAACTCAAAAACTATCAATTTTTAGTATATCATCATTATATACCAAAATAATCAGCACCAAATGAACACCTTAGAACAACCATACAACTTTTGCAGCACTGCTTGTTTCTGAACTGACGACCCGCCACTGGAGGTTTCATTGTATTTTTGTTCCATTTTTGCCAATCAGTAAATCAGTGTGTACGAAAAAATGCGAAACCCCGGCAACTGAAGCTATGAAATTCCGGCCTACCAAGTTTTCGTTCGCGAGAGGGATATCATTACGCAATTCGAGTGAAATTAAACGAAAACGAGTCAAAACAGAGCCAACCTTGAATGAGATATGATCGAAAAAGTGAAAATGTAGTACATTGAGCGTGAGGTAATGATTTAGCCGCCCAGATAAAAAGAGTCCGGATTTTCGTTTTAAAGGGAAGTTGATAGCCGCTCAATCAAGGTTAAACTATGAATAGACTCGTTTTCGATTCAGACAGGATCCTTCTTACTTTTTATATCTCGAATTTGTCACCGATTCCATTCGGGAGTTATCTGTAATTGCTTGATTGCCATTGCAGTGCTTTCACTGATGGATAGGTTTCTATCGGAAATCGGCATTTCCGTTCCGTTTGGGGTTCATGGACTTGAGGCTCCTTGAGAATTCTAGATATGCTTCGAGAAAAAAATGGACATAGCAGATCGAGTTTGCATCATCAAACCACTTACTCTGCAGGCACGTGACAGGCAGGCACATTGAATTATGCCATTGGAAATGCCACGATCGCGCTTGCTAAATAACTCTGCAATCAACATTCCCATGATGCATGGAAACATTTCTATAGTTCAGTGGCGAATCCATGTTTCGGGTCTGGGAGGGGCTGAGGTCAGAAACGAATGACAAACCTCGTGGTTTATATAAACCAAAACCTTTTACAGACTTTACTCACCTGACAATACGAATCATAAAGAACACTACAATACTTTCAATAATTTAATAAAAAAATACAATGAAATAACTAGACAAAAAATGTTTTCGACCGCATCAGCGCTACAAGACAAGTGGAATGACTAGAAACGTAGGAGAATTTTCGAGCCTGTGAAGCCAGAAAGCATGTTGCCACGATTTTATTATTTTTTTAAAAAAGAAAATTAAGAACAAACAGTTGCAGTGATTTTAAATAAAATAAAGAATTTTGAGGGGCTGCAGCCCGATAGGCCCCCCTGGATTCGCCACTGCTATAGTTCATATAGGGTAGACCATAGGTAGGGTTGGCTCTAGGGGCCCGTTGGACCAGTTGCGATATTTTTAATACTTTTCGGTATTTAACGCTGCCATTCCAGACAGGTGTGTATTATCCCGCCTTCCTTCTTCTACATCAGCGTCATTGAAGAAGTAGCGTTCATTAAAGAACCAGCCAAAATTTTGTAATTTCTGCCAAGCTGAGTAAATTTCCTCACTTATGAATAATCGATTTTTCTTTGCTTATAAACTATAATTTCCATTTTTACGAGTAATATTCACAAAGATAATTCTTCATTGTTACTTTAGGGCTTGCTTGCTTATCGAAATGCTTTCAGAATAAATCCCTACACTCATGAGAAACAAAAATGGCGATATGGGGCTAGTTGGGCCATTTCGCATGGGGCACTTTGGCCAGCGCTGCCACACACGGTTTATCAGGATGTGCGTTGCAGAAATATCTCTGAATATGTGGGATGCAAGATACTTGTTATGAAAACCATGCGGACTCAATTTTGATTATAATTACACAATACTATTTGAGATGACCATAAAAGAAGTATCTCAGTTCCTATTGAATAGAAATGCACAAAATTTGTATATAATACACATAATGTGGATAATAACATAACTACGTTACTTAAATTAATAAAGTATAATAATATAGAAGAATGTTTTGTGATAATCGTTTTATGTTGGTATTGGCTCAACTTACCCCGCTGTCGGAGAAGGTTGGGCCAAGCGACTTAGTGTCAGTTTGAGGTTTTAAATTAATGATGCTAAGTTAATATGTTCAAATTTTAGTATGGCGAATTATTTATGAAGGTTCACTAATAGTGTCAGCTTAATTTTTTAAAAAAAAATTTAGAATTCCTTTTTTAAAAAAAGAACTCGTAGAAGAAAAAACGGCCCAACTAGCCCCGGTCTCTACCCTACTTTTATCTGGTTCAAAATAGCAAAATACAGTAAAACACCTTTTATACATCTTTCCAGGGACTGATCTAAAGCGACGTATAAATGAAAAGACGTATAATCGAAATTTTAATAAACTTGGATTATTACAAAGTTAACTCTGCTAATGCAAATTCATCTAAACGTAATAATTTTAAAACTTTTTAAGATAGTACTAGTATATCATTACATAGTATTGAAAACAATAATGAAGTTTTAAAATTAAGCATTCATCATAAAAGTGAAAAGTCATATTTTTCTTACATATCTTGAGTACTCATTATGCATTTCTTATTTTATACGATTTATTGAATGCAGGTAGGCGTTTAATTTAAAGAAATCTTTAATAGACGTCTGACGTGCTGATTGTCTGTGAGTATTAAGTACAGCATTATGAAACAAATTATGTCCATTGAGATGTTTTTCCACTTTTATTTTGACAAAAAAAAGTTCAAAGTTTTTTAATGCAGTCCATTGTGACTTTAAAGGAAGGTGGAATAACTTCTTCGTCGCTGAAATTGGCAGTAGACCAGGGTTGCCATATTGGCTTTTTTAAGGCCAAATCATGGAAATTTGGCCTTTTTTAAAGTCCTTGGCCTTAAGAATTTTGATTTGGCCTTAAATTCAGTTTTGACCTTTTTTTGGCTTTATTTTTGTTAATGACTTTTACAACAATTTTTAATTACTTATTCTATTGTTTTTGAATACATTTTTGATATTACACATTTCAAACGATATACAAATGAGCTGTCAAACGAAATAGCTCCTGAATAGAACAAGGGTGTTTTAAATTTCTTTCACTTCAACATTGAACATATGTCTATCAAGTGGGATTCGTTTTCATGAAGGATAGCCTTTTTTCTAATTTTCTAAATGAGGTTTCGATCAATTTGTAAAATTTAGCTTTATTTTTAAGAAGGTTTGGCCTCATTTTGCTATTTTGATCTGACAACCCTACAGTAGACAATTTGTCTGCTATGAATTCCCATCAACTGTGAAGAATTTCGAAGTCATGATATCTTCATCACAGTTCGCATACTAGGAAGGAGGAAATTTTCACATTTTAGAAAGGGGAAAACGACGTATAATCGAAGCTTTGCGCCGTATAAACAAAATATTTTTTCATTATAATGGATAGGAATGAATCCGGACGATGATAAAACGACGTATAAATGAAAAACGTACATATAAAACGGCGCTTTGCTGTATTTCTAAAATATAATATGCAATCTAGTAAGGTTTCTGGTTTTTGACACTTACACTAAACTTCAAAAATTCCCCTAGGTTTATCTGTTGTTTAACTTATAAATAGACCATAAAAAATTAAAGAAGGATTAATTAATTTTAATTTTTAAGCATTAACTTCCAAAGAACTTTCATTCTCAACTTTCGTTATACAAACTAACTGTTGCGTTTTTTGAGTGATCACGATCGCACACACCGGAATATTGTTTAACAACGGATTCGGAAACCCTCGGCGCATGCGCCGAGCGGAGTTATTTTCCTCAAAATAGGGGGAAAGTGAAGAATGGAAGGGTGATGTTTACATTTTACTGAGGGTGATGTAATAAAGAACTCTGAAAATGCGCTCGTTTGACTCATTGCCTGACACCCCCTTTCCGGTATAAAATCGTCCCAAAGTGGTAGTCTCGGAATCCGTTGCTGAACAGTACGTAGATCAACAGACAGTCGACCAGTTGAGTGAATTATCCAAAACTAGCTGATCCCGTTCAGAACTGCGCTCGTTTAGACGCATATTATTATTTTCCTGACGCTTCCAGAGCCAAATTGGTGATTCAGCACGCCAAGAAAATTAGCCAACACAAAAAAAGGCTCAAAGTGTTGTGCACGTAACAGAAAAGCAGCCAATGTTCAATGTTCACAATAGTAAGTTCCATGATGTTTACCTCAAGTTGTGAATTTACACGATTTTATCTTCGCTCACCTAAACTATTCAGATGTTGATCTAAACTTTCTCTGGCTCGCCCAAGTCTATCTGCTTCATTTCTAACTGATCTCTTTTGATTAATTTCATTCAAAGTCTGGTTTAAATCTAAAAATTGGAACGCACTCTAATTAAAACGGCGCCAGCGCGCCAAAGCAAAATGGATGAATGGTAAACAAACATGCATCGGTCACAAGTTAATCGTTTGAAGTTGAATCATTTTTCGAACCCATACGAGTTTGTGGTTTGTCGTTGCACTATCTCCCGTTTTAAATGTAGAATTTCAACAGAACTACTAGCTTACCTAGATCATTCAATTTAAGTAATCGGTTTCTTTTAATTATTCTAATGAAGCAGGAGAAATAGTTCATCTGAAGTGGACACCGGGCAAATCTTTTTTAACTTTAAAAAACATCAGCGGCTTCGCTTTCGGCAAAGTGGGAACCTAGTAGCTTCGCTAGCTTAGTGAATGTACGGAATCAGCTTCTTTTAATTACTTTAATGAAGCAACAGAACAAGTAATAGTAAAAATACTAAGTCTTACTCTACTCAATTCTAATATTTGCACTTGGGAGAAAACGCTCTAAATATATGAAAAAGAAAAATGAACAATGCGGAGCATCAAGGAAACCATCGCGCAGGTGAAGACAGCATTCCAAATTATAAATTCCAAAATATGACCCAGCAACATCAAAAATTCCATGCAAACGATTTTTATTATAAGGCAAATAAAAAGTCTCTATGTTATCGGAGAAATATATAATAACTAAATAATTCAAAGTTCTATTCGTCATTTTTTTACTAATTGAAATCATCCTAATTAAAATATATTTTATTATTTAATTAAATATTTAATAAATATTTTTAAGTTTTATAAAAATCCGCGTGGCATGTAAACAACTCAAAAACGCGAAACGTTTGCCATGACGTAAACGATCTAGTCGATGGGTTGCCAATGGAACTAATCCTCTTGCTTCCTCAGGTAACCATATTGGCGACGAAATCGCGTGTGTGCCAATTTCTAGATACCAACCGAAAGTCTCATTATATTGCAAGAAATATTGTTAATTCTTCATCTTAAATTCGTTTTTTTTTTTTTTGAAAAAAAATTATTACACACCAGAACGAATATAATAACAGGTTATGACTATGACGTTATGCCTAACATGGAGGAGGCTACCGGTTTTGTTTTGTAAACAAACCGATCGTTGCCATCGGTAAAAAAGAAATAAACCTCTTTTCTGTGCCACGTATGTTAGCGTTTTATATGTATAGATTTTAATTTATTATTGAATTATCGCCTTCACACGCACACGGACGGGCTAACATACTTTCTCGTGGACGGATTTCATTCAAAATCTGAAATGGATCTACAGTGTGCGTGTCAAGACCTCATGCCAGGTTTTTTCCATCAAATCTTTCGTGTTTTTGAGTTACGGTGTTCACGGACCAACAGATACAAGTCCAAAAATTCACCAAAATCTCAAGATCGAATTTTCTTGTCAATTACATCAATTTCTCTTCGTCAAATGTTTGTTAATACAATTTTGTTGTTCATATAAGGAAGCAAAAATTTTAGTCATCCTATTATAGTGCATAATGAAGACCTAGTATAATTTTCTTTTTGGATATTAGTAATTTTGGTTCGAGATATCATTTATATCAGTGAAAAACTAACCAGATGCATCTATTTTCTACTTTTTCTGTAGGTTTCACATCCTATCTCATCCATTTCTAGAACGTCTTGAGTTCAAGAAATTCTGTCATTTTAATGATGAGAGAATTCTGACTACCAAGGAATAACACCAGCGGAAAAAATCATTAAAATCAATGAAGATCTCAGTCTGACTTTTGCTTACCTGGATGAGTACTGTCACAAATCAATTTTAAATTAAATTCACAGCAAGTAAGCCTAAAGTTATAGTAACCAGTGTAGCGAACTAACTTTTTCAACTCTAACAGCATCTCAAACAGCATCGCAAACAGATTTATATTTTAAGCCGAAGTAGGTATCATTTCAGGCTTATTCACTACGGGATTAACTAAAGGGACCAAATTTTCTGAACTTTATTCCGGGACTCTCCAGACCCCAGGCATTTAATTGGGAATGCTAGCTGGAGTGATTAAGATTTTATTAAAATTTGCTGAGAAACTCTATTTAATTAAATTTTGCTTTTAATTATAATTAAGTAATGCTTCATTTTATTATTTATTGCTTAATATTATGATCGCGGCAAAATTTTTTGTGAGGAAATAGATATTCAGTGGAAAAACCAGCGGGAGTGGCCTCCCCTAAACTTTCTCGTATACTTTTCAAACATTTGTCATTTCCCTTCCCCCTGCGTTGATAAAAAGTTCGAACCAACTGTAATCCAGAATGCAATGACTATCAGAAGGTTTTTCATTGTAGATTATAGTGATAGTAAAATATTGAGGTGAATAATCATATTCAAAAAGATGCGTATGTATTAAAACTTCGCAATATTTATTTTTTTTATCAAACTCTAGCAATGCGAGTTCCGCGTGCGGAGAAGAAAACAGGAGAATAGCTTGCTCGCTGAATAGCGTGCGCATGCGCAGAGATTGCTTCCAGTACGCAAGTAAAACGAGACGCCCTAATTGTTTGCTTCCTTACAAAATCTCGCCGCCAGAATTGGTTTTGGCAAACTGCCAAGTTTTCGGAGTGTCCCTTCTTTGCACAGGCATTTCTACCACTACGCATGCGCATGGAGTTAAACAAGTATGCGATTATGCAGACCGACAGACAGTCAGCCCGTTGACGGATTTCGCCCAAAATTTTATACGGACCTACATTCATGATGATAAAACCGTGTACCAAATTTTATCCATCTAGCTATTCAAGTTTTTGAGTTATAGTGTTCACATGACTTCGGACATACAGACAGACAGACTTCCCGTTGACGGATTTTGTCCAAAATTTGATAGAAACCTACAAATTATGCTTAAAGACCACATACCAAATTTCATCCCCGTAGCTCTAACAGTTTTCGAGTTATCGTGTTCACAGACACACAGACAGACACAATTACAAAATTGTGTTTTTCGGACTCAGGGTGGTCTAAAACGTGAAGATTCGCCAAAATCTCGAGTTCGAATTTTTTGACGATTACAATACTTTCTCTTTGTATACTTCGTATACGAGATAGTAAAAATTAAGAACCGCCGATATACCTAGTATTTTCTAGGTTATTCTCAAATGGCATGCATCTAATTACACATTTGAGAAAATTCTTACTTTAACCCTTTATGTCCTGACGGGACATTAAAGTCCCACTTTTATCACGCTTATATCTTTGTATTATGACCTTTTTCCTTGGCGGAATTCGCAAAAATACGCTGAAATACGCTAGTTCCAACAGCAAGCAGTAGATAGCAGTTGAAGGCAGGAATTTAAAAAAAATTGTTAATTTAATTAATTAAGTTATTTTAATTAATTAAAAAAGTTTTCTTTCTCTTTCCTGGGGTTATTCTGCCTGATAACTTATCTAATAGTTCAAAGATAAAATTGCAAATTCGCTGGTAAATTAATTTGGGACATAAAGGGTTAAGGAAGGTTACCAAACGTCCTGGTCAGTCCCGGAATAATCAGAACAGTCCCGAATTTTGACTGCGTGTCCCTTATATAATTTGACTCCCGGCCGGTGCATCACTAATTTGTCCAATGTCCATTCAACCGGTTCGGTTGCCGTACATTACGGCATCAGGCACGGGGGCGGCTTTCTGCCCCTTATATAAAAAATGTCCCGGATTTCGTTAAATATTCCGGATTTTACTTATTCGTAAATAGCTCATATTAAAAAAAAATAGATATGATTTTTAAAAAGTTAGTTAAAATAGTCCGTTTTAAATAAGAGTAAACTAAAAGTGAGTTCACTTTTCCAACATTTGTCACTAAACATCTTGGATTCCCAGGGACTGCCCCCATTTTCAACTTTTGTCCTGCTGTCTTCCGTTTGTAACTTATGAGTAAATTGTAAAAGTTGTAGCAAAATATTTTATTTATGCTTTTTAAAACTATTTCTACTTTTGATTTTCTTTTTGAAAATTCATATAATATATTTCATTATTTTTAATTTAGGGATTTTTTCTAGATCTCTTCCCTTTTCCTAGCCAGCTCCCAGATTGAAGTCAGAAAAATCTGATCACTTAAGTTTTTGACATATTCTGAGAAATTTAATTTAAACCTATAATAAACACTAATAATTTTAAAAGGTTTATATTTATGGCTGATCTCATTACAATGCATAAACATAATCATCGCAAAAATGGGACGAATTCATTACAATGCATAAACATAATCATCGCAAAAATGGGACGACTTCCTCACGTTGATGAGTTTCATGCACATGCTCCATTCAAAAACCCAAGACGAAGCATTCAGAATGGATTCCTTCTTTTTTCAGATAAACCTGTTTCATTTAAATCCGTATTAGCTAAAATTGAGTGACTTCACTCGGATTTTAATACGTAATTAAAGTTACTTTTATGTCCTCGTCATTTCCACCCGTATCCTGCATAAAGCAGTGTGACCAGCAGCTCGCCTGTCCTTGGTCTGTAAACACCACTTCCTGCACCTGGCGAGAGACCTTCCTCTGCCAACGGATTGACTGCTCACGAAAATTAGAAATTTCATCCGAAAACTTCATGGACAAAAGTAGACGGGAAATGTCAGGGTCACATGCACCATCGAAACGGCTTCGGAACACGAATTTCCATAATTGATTGACGTATTTCCTTTTATCAGCATCTCTAATTTGATTTCGATTCGTTACCAATTAATTAAAAGTTAATTTTCGCCAGGAATCAAGTTTTGAGGCAGTGGGTGGGAAACAGAAAAAAACATTTTTGCCGTCATATAAGCTCAACTTGGTAACGTTTGGCACTGGATAATATCAACACCGATTATGCAAAATTCAATCAAAATAAGTTTAAACAATATATTCTCACAAAAATAAATAAAACTTACTAATTTGTGGGCGATTTTCCAAATGAATAGTTTCAGTGAATCACCGTCCATAACTAATAGACTCAAATCCCGTGACGTACTAGTTGAATGATAAACGTAATTTCACATGCCATCTAACATTTAACCTTTATTCTCTTCCATGGTACACAAAATGTATTCCGAAATTAAATTGCTGCTGCGCATTTGACGTACATCGCTTGTGCATTAGGGTTTCTTCCCGGGAAATCGTAAGATTTTCATACTTTTTATATTCCCGGAAATTATACTTGGGTCCCGGGAATTCCCGGGAACAAAAAATTGTAAAATTATCCAGAAAACCACATCTCAAGAATGATATTCTACAAAATTATGTTAAAGCAGAGATGGGCTGTGAAAAGATGGTTTGTTTAGACACCGAAACACCCTGGAAAAGTTCTTTGGCAATACTTGAAAGATTATTAAGAGATAAAATCAGTAATTTCAAAAGCATTAATTGATATTAAAGAACAACAAATTTTGGCTAATGTAGAATTTGAAACTCCGACTGCTATTGTAGCAGGCTTGAAGCTAGTAAAAATTGCCTAGGAAAACTATGCAGTCGAAACGCGATTTTGCTAACTGCCCAATGAGTATTTGCTTTCACTATTGGAGAAATGAACCGAGAAAACGCAGAATTTGCTAAGAATATGAAATGTTCTCTGATCCAAAGAATTAGTGAGAAACGCTATGTTACTTTAGTTGCATTAATGCAATATCTAAATTTTGGGAGAAAGTATGATGCTGTTGCAGTTACTGTTGATCTTTCAAAATAAAAACTCGCTGATTTAACAAGCTAAAATAATTATAACAAAGCTTTTTGCGACACAGACGAATCTCTGTTCAACTCTTTGCACTCAGAAGAGAGCCCGGAAACTTTGGAAGAGAAATCTTTAACGTAGGAGGTAAAATTAGAAAAAGCTATCCACTCAAAGACAATGATCTTACGTTGTTCAAGTATCAAGAGTTCTCAAACTTGATCAAGATAGTAAAGCAAGAATTGCAGTTATTTGACTCAACTGAAAATAGATCATCAAATATTATAAAACTAGGTGAGACCTTGAAAACATTTGCTACAACATCAGCTGAAGCTGACAGGGCATTTTCGGCTGCCGAGTTGTTCATAACAAAGACTACGAACTAGGCTGAATGATAAAAGCATAGATTGCTTATGTTTTCTTAAATCGTAGTTTTAAAAATGAATAATTTATATATCTTATTTGTATTTTGTATCTCAATATATAAAGGAGTATGAATTTTGGAATTTATAAACATCCTTATTTTGTGTATTTGTTATTGGTATCAATGAAAAATAGCCAATTTTTAGATTTTTTTCAAATTTGGATGCATTCCTGGGAATCCCGGGAATGACTGTTATGTTCCTGGGATTTTCCGGCAATTCTCAGGAAGGAAAAAAGGCCGGGAAATCAGAAATCCTATTGAGCATGAATCGACTCCAATTGTCCTAAAACAGTTTATTGCAAGGACAAAAATGGATAATAATTGCTTGTACGAAGCTCACGTAAATGATGAGAAAATAAGATAGACGTGAAAGAGACTGTAAACATTATTCAGACATATCTTCGCAGAAGAAAAAGGTGACTTTTCAGCATTGAACTTTTCTATAACTAAAATGACCAGACGTCGCATGTTAGACGGAACATTCTTAAATTTTGGCAGATTGGAAAAGTGTACGAATTTTACTAATAAGTAGATAACTCATATTAAAAAAATATTCAATAGATAGAGTTTTTAGAAGTTAAGTAAAAAAAGTTAATTTTAAATTAACTACTTTTGCTCTGCATATAAAGGAAATAAACGTCCCGTATTAGCCAGTAAAGTCCTTATTTTTGATTCTTTGTTCTGGATAAAAATTATGTATCCTGGATCTGAATGATATGACCCGGATTATCCCATATTTTACCTATCAATAAATAGTTATTTTTTTAAAGATTAACTAGATTTAATTTTCCCAAAAGATGGCTTTTCAAGAATTCTCCTTTCCCATTTTACTATTCAAATATTATGGTAACTCTTATAAGATCAATGCGGATGAATCAGCCTGAAGAAAAAATAGTATAAGCAATAGCAAAATATGGAGGGCCCAGAATTAAAGTGGACCATGTTTTGCCCATTTTGCACTAACACTGCCATGGTAGTGTAGAAATGTTATAAATTCTGTGTAATGATGGTTCAAGTCCGTAGTTGAATTTGTGTTGTAATGTCACGACCGATGGCTGAGCAAGATGGAGGCAAGTGCAGACAAATTGTTATCTTTCAGAAATTTATTTACAGCTCAATCACATTCATGCAAATTTTACAATATTCATTTTCTTGGTTATTAAAGTTATATACACCATTAATAAAATTGAAATGCCATCGAGGGAAGGCACTGCACTCTGGTCGAGAATTCAGAAATAAATGAATGTCCGTAACAGGACCGGGTTTGAAATAGGTCCAACTGAACTTGGAACTTTAAAAATTTTTTTACCATTGCATTGTTTCTGGATATTTTTTTATTTTATTCATTTATTTGCATAATTTTTGGATTTAGCCAATATCCCTAAGGTTGCCATACGTTCCTTTCTACGGGACTGCACCGTATTTCACTACTCACTCCCGTATTACTATTTGTCCAGTTTTTATCCCGTATTGGCAACACTAAGAGTCTATTCGACTAGTTTGTGTATCTAAAAGATTATTGAGAGAAAAATAGTACCAACCCAAATTGCGAAGCAACTATGAAATTGAGTATGGAAGAGAAATGGCTGAAGTTTTTTGCAGATACAAAGGATATTGATCAGAAGTCGTGTCTAATAAAGTTATGCGAATAAGTATTTGCCATTCTAGTCCACAATTCTAATGTGGAGAGAATATTTTCCCTGTTGTCAACTCAATGATCGGACGCAAGAAACAGTTATTAGTGAAGACAAATGAAGAAATTTTGATTTGTCATTATAGTTTTAAAATGATTTGCGCCCAATTTTATAAATATGTGAAAAAAGAAAATGATGCAATTAAGAAAGTAAAATCAACTTTAAAATATGACTGGGCTAAAAAGGAATTAGCCTTGCATCCTTTTATTATTTTACGTGTTCATTTTATTAGATTGCTTAAAATTTATTGATTTCTTATCACAGTAAAATAAACCATCACATATCCACTTTTTTCGAGTTTTATTTATTGAGCTCTTCAACGTCCCGTATCAACGCTTGGCAATTATGGCAACCCTAAATATCACCTACATCTTCCGCACAGCCAATGTCCCGAATTGCTCGCCGGGTTCCAGGTCGTCCCGGTTTAAAACATAGAAGATTTGGTCATTTGCTACATTACTGGCCAAAATGGTTATTTTTTTTAGCCTAGTTTGAATAGTTAAAAATATCTGATCAGTAAACAAAGATAACACCGATAAAGTAGGGCGGAGATTATTTTGTATTCATTTATACAAAAAATGAGAGAAATCTCTCCGTTTCTTAAATCACTTTGAGTAATATCGGTATAAAATAGCATTTTCAGCGATATTAGCTCACATAAAATCTCATTATAAAATAAGTAAAAACCTTTGCCGAGAAAACTTCGTCACTCGGCCTTTCTCTCTTCACTTACTCCGCACGTAAAGGAAAGAAAAACTTTTTTCTATTTCCCGTGGAAGAAATGAGTACACGAAGTGCATCTTAAGCCCACCATTCACTTGAAGTATAGCCATGCCATTTGTCCTAATCCCGGTTTTTCCTCACCCATTTTAATCGAAAAACACAGGCACGCCATTCACTTGTATATTATAGCAACGGGTTCGGAAACCCTCCGCGCTTTTGCGCATGCGCCGGGCGGAGTTATTTTCATCAAAATAAGGGGAAAGTGAAGAATGGAAGGGTGATGTTTACGTTTTAATGAGTGTGATCTAACAAGAACCCGGAAATACGCTCACATGGCTCATTGCCTGACACCCCTTTCCGGTGTAAAATCGTCCCCGAGTGGTGGTCTCGGAATCCGTTGCTGAACTATACTTATAAGGACGCTAACTCTGAACGAAGGTGGGTCTTCTTTCCCTCTCTACAACTGCTTGCCAATCGCTCTTCAATTTCCCCCAGTCAGCAGGTTTTAATTTATGCTACCCTCGAAGCGAGGCTTCAATCTACGCAAGGCGTTGTTCTTTTCGCTAGCCTCTTTCAGGGTCCGTCTGAGTTTTCGTTCCGATTTCAGTCCAACCATGACAAGCCGTTTGGCTCATTTCCATCTATTTTTATCGCTTTTCCCTTCTCGCGTTCCAAAATATACAGTTTATCTGTGAAGTGAATGGCCGGCTTTAGTCGAGAGATATGGCGAAGTTAAAGGAATAAAATTTTCAGTTGTCAGTCGGTAGCAGATGAAATTGTTGAAAGAGTTCCCACTGATCACGCAGAAACTGATAAATGGAGACAATAATTTAACCCTTTGACTACGAAGTTATTTAACCTCTTCAGTGGATGAAACAACCTGTTTGAGAGTTTCTTTATTATTTCAATCCGTATAAGAAAGTAAAGCACCCTTGAGATACTGAAATGTGCCCAACTGGTTTTTGTCTTTTAAATTTGTTGACGCGCCAACTGTGTTTGGCGCCTTGGCGGGGTTGCCAATTGTAAACGCCAAAGATTGTTTACTGTTTGTTAGAAGCGTTCAGGATTTGGCGGTGTAATGACGTGTGAGCAAAGGGCTCATAACTGTTATAATCCGGAATAAAGAAATTCAATGGAATTTGTGTGAAGAAGATTTGTTCAGGATCTGTTGATGTATTAAGATGCCTGTGAGTATAGGGCTCACTGTTGAAGGCTAGAGTTCCTGAATAATCACACTGGCCCGTCACAACAAACAAAATTAATTGCTACGTTGAATTAATTACAGATTCAAATATCAAAAATTTTGTTATTTGGTACTCCAGTCAGTCACGTCACTGCGTGGGAATGGTTTAATTGAAAATCCACTGCATCCTACTGCACCTAAAATCACAAAGATTCCCCTATTAATGAATATGGATGTAATGATTAAGAATTTTCCTATTTTTAAAAACGTTGCTTACCTTTTTGATTTATAAACTCACTAACAGTACGCGCACGGCGCTGCCCGTGGAATCAGGACTTCAATAAAATGGGGAAAGAAAAAACACCCACAACGGCATGAAAAAGTTCTGAAAACAAAACAAAAGATGCACATTATTGATTTTCCCGCTTATTTTTCTTCGCAATAATGACATTTCAACTGTAGAAAAGCAATACAGAGTACGTTAATCCGAGACAATATTAAAAAATTGCAGCGTGAAAATGATTATTATACAGCAAGCAAAATATAAAGTCGAATCCGAAAATAATAATCGAAGTCATTCAATTGAAGGTTATGACGTCACCTGCGCTCTGTCCTGTCAGCCAATGAAAAGTGTCGCGGGAGGAAGCTCGCTAGAGGAAAAATATCTTTCTACTGACAAGGAAAAAATTAATTGAAAAGAAACGGGAAAAGATATTTTAACCGTTCTTGTTTTAGATCCGACAGAACCGTTGCAGTTATAAGCTGAAAAAAATTGAAAATAATAGTGTTATTAGAACGTTGGATGCAGCAAATTTAAAAATAAAATAAAATTTCAATGGCAAAACTGACAATTTTTTAAAAATTTCTCAAAATTCAGTAAATTACGTTAGAAATTCAAAACTAACTTCATTAGAACGGAAATCGTGTTTTCTTTTCGATGGTGTGTCTTTTTTTTCGTACAATTAATCAAAACCATTCTTTTGAGAAGTTAGTGCGAAAAATCAACCAAAACAACACAACATTAAATAAAAAAAAATTATAGATTAAATTTTAAAATTCCGGCTTCGAAGTGCATTGAGTCGTCATTAAGACTACCTGTGTGCCAAATTTCAAGGCTGTAAGTATGATAGATTCATCCGGACATCGCACGCGCGCGCGCACACACACACAAACATTGCCTATTATAAGTATAGATTATTTCTACTTAAAGAAGTCTGGATTCATTCATTCAGAGGTCATCTCACCAGATATCAAAAAAAAAAAAAATGTTAAGGGATAAAAAAAAAAATAAAGAAGGTTGCAAGCTTTTTTGTAAACAAACATAGAATACGGAATCGAAACGTGTCGGTCGGCATTTCAAGGATTTAATCTCCTTGATGAAATTCACTCTCTGTCAAATAAAAATAATACTTTTTCGAAATTTTCTGTCGATTTTTCAGAAGTTGGAGGTAGGTAAGAAGGCAAGGAAAACATAACCCACACCAATGTAGCTTCTGAAAAGAGGTCTTTGTTTTCATTAATTAAGCGTTTTGTGACATTTACCGTTTTTAATTTATTCTCTGTCTAAACATGTTCGAAACGGATGTTTGCAGCTGCACCGAACAAGGACATTAATTTCCCGAAGGAAGAAAGATTGCGTCGATTTTTTTTTCTTCTCTCTCCTCAGGTGAAGTTGAGGTGAAATTCATTTTCCCCAACCTTTCCATAAGTTTTTAATCCTTTCTTGAATACACTAAATAAAAAAAAAACGTGCATATGCCAAAGTGTCTTTTGTTTCTTGTGTTTTTTTTTCGTTTAAATATTTTTTAGTTCATTTTACGCAGTTAATCGCTTTTTTTAAAGTTTTTTTTTAAATCTTGGAGAATTTAAATCAGAGCCGTAAGCAGAAGATGAGAACCTTTTTTATTTGAATGGCATTAGCAAAAATATTTGAATAATATTAAAAAAGGATTAAAAAAAGTTGAGATATCTCAAAAATCCACAAGGCTATTTTAAAGCTTATTTCAAAACCTCAAGAACTTCACTTTATAAGAAAATTCATGGACAGTTTCCAGCTGAAGGTTAGATGACGAGAATGACCCCAGGACCAGTACCCTACTCTCCAAACTTCCACACCACACCAACGGGAAGGACGTGCAACCTCCGAGGGCAAATTTAACATGTACCGGGTTCACTTATATGGCAGATCTTCTGACGAAGCGAGTCCCGCACTTGCGGACCCAGTTCTAGGGGTGAGAAAAACCTACCGGTTTAAACCGAAAACCTGTTTTTTTTTCGGTTATTTTTTGCCCCGGTTTAAACCGGTTCTTTTTTTAAAATCCAAAAACCGGGTCGAAAGATAGGCTCGATTTTAGGTTCGACTAGACTAAAATTTACTAACTTATAAAGCTTTGAATTTCATCATCTTAGGTCAATCACCGAAAACCACTTCCTCGAGGCGTCTGTTGGTTGGCGGATTACTGAAGAGTCTTTATGAACAGATAAATATTGGCCAATGGATTGATTTCTTGCAAAACAATACTAATAAAATTTTTTGTCTGCGAACGGGTTTTGTTTTTAGTAGCCAAAAGTCGGAAGTTCTGTGGCGTCCGAAAGATTAGTATCTACGTTGAATGATGTTGGTTCCGATGAGAGGCGCCGACTCATCAACACATTACTGAAAGAGTCTTTATGAGCAGATTAGATGATAAATATTGGCCAATGAATTAATTTCTTGTGAAAACAATGTTAATAAAAAATTTTGTCTATTTATTATTACATATTGTATTAATTACTTATTTATAATCATTACTTATTACATTAATTAATTATTGTATATTATTAATAAAAAAAGCTGTCCACAAACGTTGCTTTTTTTAAAAAACACACCGAAAACCGTTTTTTTTCAAAAACCGGTTATTTTGAGAAGTTTTAACCAACATTACTTGAGAGTATAGTTTTAACCAAAAGGTTAAACTGGAGGTGAAAAAACCCGGTTTAACCGAAAACAGGTTCGGTTCGGGGTGTTCTCCACTCGACCTACTCGTATACCTATACAATACGGCATGTTTCGCTTCGTAGTGTAAAGAAGAAAATAGAATTCTTTTCAACCTCACCCATTTGACTCATCGGGTCCAAAATTTGATATAAAATTTCATTCATGGCATTTGTTACATTTTTGAGTTATTGCGTTCACACACACATGAATAAACAGACCGACAATCAACCTGATCAGATTAGGTCCAAATTTGATTTATATCTACAATTCCGATGATACAACCATGTGTCAAATTGCATCTATCTAGCTCGTGGATTTTTTTTAAGTTATCATTTTCACATGCTCACGGACTGGTAGACAAACTCCATTTTGTTACATTTCTTCCAAATTTGATAGAAATCTAAAATCAGATTTGGAAGAAAGTCCACAGGCCTACAGTCTAGTTCTTCTTTTTGCTGAGTGCTCCTGTTCACAGACAAACAGAACGCCGCCCCATGCCCCCGTACCTGATGCCTTTACGGTAACCGAACCGGTTGAGTGGACATGGGACAATTCACAGATAAACAGAACGCCGCCCCATGCCCCGTACCTGATGCCTTTACGGCAACAGAACCGGTTGAGTGGACATGGGACAATTCACTGATAAACAGAACAGACGTAACTACAAGAATATTTTTTTTTCGGATTCAGGAAGATCTGAATTAAAAATTTCATTAAAATCTCGAGATCGAATTTTTCGTCGATTGCAATACTTTCTATTTGTATCTCCATATACGTGAATGTAGAAATTAAATCAAAAACAGAAATTCAATTTTACCTCCTATTCACTGCACTCGACTGCTTTCCTTTTTGACCTATTCTTTCACTGCCAAGAAATTGATAAATTTCCCCTTCTGTGACAGATCTTTTTTTATAACTCGGCTAGAAAAATCGATGGAGTGTTTAAGACGAAAAAATGGCACGAAGCGCTTTTACTGATGACATTTTCGAAGAAGCTGTCGCAAGAGCTACTGTTTCCTCCTCTCTCTGCAATGATCATCGGGACATGTAACGAATAGATGTCGGACAAAAAGCACATTACTTTGATCGCTAATCACTGTTATTACCCATCGTGCGCACGGTGCTTCCGAAATGTATCATATAAGCGAGTGACTCAACACCGCCACTTACGCCACTTAATCCTTCAAAGACGCAATGGGAAAATTATACTATTTTAACCACTTTATTGTCGTTTTTCTGATAAATGACAATGTGCATAGAAATAGGAAGATTCGTCAGACGGTGCCCCCCCAGACTAGGTTGAGGCTTTTGTGTGGTTGATGGTGCTGACAACAATTAATATTGGTAGCAGTGGTAACTCGAGGATGACTGTTTTTATGTGTTCATTCAATTGGCACCTACACCCGGAATTTAACTGTGAAATATTCGAAAAGTAATCGTCAAATTATTAATTGTTTTCATGATTTTTTTTGTTAAGTTTAGTTGTCAATAAAAAACGTTTTAAGGAAATCTTTGCTTGGTTTTAGAAAAAGATACGCTGCCTTATAGCATGACGATAAAATTTTAGCCACAAACATAAATTAAAATTAAATCGAATCATAAAAACATATCTTTGAGAAATTTCTGATTTTTGTAAAAGTTGATTCTTTTTAGACGAAAAAAATTAAGTTGAAATAAAGTTTAACGCGGAAAAAAATCACAGACCGAACCTTACAGTTCGTAGGATAAATAAGTAAATACCTTTTAAAAGAAATTTATTACGAGGAAATAAATAAATAAAAGAAATTTATAACAGGAAATGAATAAATAAAAGATATTTATAACGGGAAATGAATAAATAAAAGAAATTTATAACGAGGAAATAAATAAATAAAAGGAATTTTTAACGAGGAAATGAATAAATATAAGAAATAGAAAAGTAAATACCCCTTGGACTTACTGCAACAATTCTCTGGCAATACTTGAAACAGTGCAAGTACAAGAAGCTTTAAATTGTCTCAGGGAGTTCCTCAGGGTTCTGTCCTGAGGCCTATACTTTTCTCACTCTTCCTTTCAGGCATAGAGCAAGTCACCAATGGGAGGAGTGAGATAGGTTCTTTCGCAGATGATATAGTTCTCTGGAGGTCTGGCACTGATTTGTAGAAATTGGAGAACGATGTTAATCAAGCCCTAGTTGACTTGTGGAACTTGGCTGAAGATCACAAACTAAGTTTTAATCCTTCAAAGTCAACGGTAGGATTCTTTACAACTAACAGAAAATTATACAATTTTCATCCTAATATTTTATTAAATCATCAACCTCTTGAAGTGAACAAGCATCCAAAATATCTTGGTTTTGTATTGGACCCCGAAATCTTGATCAACAAACATATTGACCATCTTGTGTTGAGAGCAAGGAAACGGCTCAACATCTTAAAGTACATCTCAGGTCGGGACTGGGGAGCTGATGCGAGCACACTCAGAAATTCCTATATATCACTAATTCGACCTATTTTAGAATATGGATATCCGATATATATTGCTGTGCCTCAGACGCAAACTTACAGAGACTTGAAAGGGTTCAGCTTAATGCTACTCGAATTATTACTGGTCTTCGGAACTCTTGCCCCAAAGACATTGTACTTTACGAAGCAAATCTGCAACCTCTGAGTCTTAGAAAGATACCAAATTTAGTTAAATATTATAACAAACTCTACAGCCTTGACTCTGGAAATCGTACTTCTGCGTACTTGAAAGATTGGGGTAATAACCAAAGACTCAAGAGGAATAGCCCTTTTAGCCAAGTAATCTCATGCAATCTAATCACCAACACAGTGGAGCAACGCCACTTGACACAGAGCATCGACCCTTTGGTGGGTCTGCCTGGTGTTTTTCCCATATTAATCTTCCTGTTTAAGTTAATAAGCAAAAAGACCATCCCACATATCTAAGACAACTGGCCCTTGAAATAATTAATGATATTCCAGTAGATGCAGTCAAGGTGTACACTGATGGTAGCAGGAATGATAGTGACCGTACGGGCAGTGGGATTTATATTACAACACATAATCAAGAGTTAAAAATTCAGAGGAGGAATCCCGATTTCTGCTCTGTCTTTCGTAGTGAACTAATAGCCATAGATGAAGGTCTTGACTCACTCTCATCCTTCGCTTGCAGTAATGAAATTTGGATACTAACAGATAGCAGAAGTTCTATCGAACATTTGGCCAATTGGCATAGAGTAAGAGATAATGAAGGAATGAATATTCTTAACAAACTTAAAAGTCTCTCAGTATCTTACCGGATTCACCTGCAGTGGATTCCTTCTCATGTCAACATCCAAGGTAACGAGATTGCAGATGCACT
This sequence comes from Araneus ventricosus, assembly GCA_013235015.1. Classification (NCBI taxonomy): domain Eukaryota; kingdom Metazoa; phylum Arthropoda; class Arachnida; order Araneae; family Araneidae; genus Araneus; species Araneus ventricosus. Next base: position 69,438 of record BGPR01007530.1, read on the forward strand.
TGCTAAAGCAGGTGCTTATGATGCTTCAGTGCCTTCTGCACCTCTCACCTACTTGGATATGTTCTCTAGAGCTAAAAGCAGGAATAAAACTATCTGGCTCATTCCACCGGAGTATCACTGGTATCAGGGTTCTCGACCAGGTGGCTGCCTATCAATTGACTGCAGTAGACGCGACTAAACAACTCTTACTCGCTTCCTTAGTGGGCATATCAGAAGTTTGACTTTCTCTGATAATTCTAAGTGTTTTGAGATCTGCCCAAAATGTACTGCCCCACACCTGATCATATTCTTGCACGCCTGGGGCTTTCCAAACAAGATCTTATTTCTAATCCTCTATTGACTTCTTCTATGGATTTCTTCAGGGTGCGCATGCTCATGGACCTGATATAGCTCTGCTGATCTTCGGGGATCATCAACAACATCAACACAGTGCAATTATCTTCAGGTTTTACTAAATAAAACCGAAATTATTTAAATAAAATAAAAATTTCAATATACCACGTTTTTAAAACGGACTAAAAGTAAAAAATAATTTCTTCTAGCCCAGCAGATTTGTAACCCACAGATTATAAGAGCAGAAAACGTTGGGCGCATGCAATAGATAATTGGTGCATAGTAATTTATTTCAGTCACTCATAACAATTTTTGCAATGGAAATATATGAGACGCTTGTGTGAGTTTTTCTCAATGACAGCTACTCCCTACCTCCTTACTATTCTATTGCATGGCACTAATTGCTACAAATCTGTATAGGGATTATTCAAATCTGTATGGGGCTAGAGAAGTTATTTTTACTTTTTAGTCCGTTTTAAACGTGGTAATATTGAAATTTTATTTATTAAGCTCTCTATTCTTTTTTAGTCTTCTGTGTATTTTGCAATCCCGATTTTAACCATCACTTGATGAGATTGATGAGCGTAGGAACCATGGCAACATTCAGTTTATCGTCTTCACCTGATCATAAATAGAAATTATTATTTCCTGAAAATAAGTTACATTGACGCAAGGAACCTTCGCTGAAACAACCGAAGCAGTTTTCTCCCCCCCCCCTCTGG
>BGPR01007531.1:0-70467 GCA_013235015.1 Araneus ventricosus
CCGCTTCGTTCAGTTACGTATTGCTCTCAGAAACCACGCCATTTTAGTTCAAAAGAACCAAGGGCTGGAAAGGAATGACATAAAGTCAAGGTTATTCCTTCCTGTAGGTCTCAGATTTTTATCCTTCTGAATAAAGAACAGCAAATCAAAATCTCAAATCATAATCAGGAAGAAGAGATAAAAAAGTGCACCTTCTTTCAAAAGCAAGTCAAAATTTAAATTTAATTAATTAATTTTGCTAAATTTTGCTGAGGTAAACTATTCATGGAAGAAAACAAACTCTAGGCATAATAAGCATACTCCTCTCGATCTTGTACTTAAAATATACCTCAAAGCATAATCCTCTCAATCTTAATACACCACAAAACATTGTGTGGATACGAAGATTATATTCAAGCACAAATAAAAGACAAACAACTGTGCTGCTCAGACAATGCATATATACAAGAAAAGTAGACGTATTTCACGAAGACATCTATTAACATGTACAGCTTACTCAAGCGGTAAGCATAAGTCAAATTCTTGGGGTGTTAAAATTTTGATGTTGGAAGTAGATTCCGAAGGCAATATTTTTACGTTTCTCGCTTTTAAGTGTTGTTAATAAACTACTAGTACTACTGCAAAATAATTTTACAGCCAAGTGTATAAAGAAAATGTTCGATGGGTTTAATTATAATTATTTTGAACTATTTTTAAATGAAACAGAGCTATTCAATATCTTCATACATTTATGATTTGGGTGGGTCAGCCGGTTTACGGGTGGAAATCAACTGAGTGGATGCCAAAATCGAGCTCCTCCCCGGCACACGTCGCTTTGGGCTCCGACAGGTTCTCTCAAGGGGAAGGAACGCTGGACAAGATGGAAGGTTCATTCCGGAGGTGGGATTCCACAAAGGAAGGATGAAGGAATCGAAATGCAGTGAGATAAAGAAGAGTTCGGGCCTCGAAGTAAGAGTTAGACAACGGAGACCTGCATTTTTTTATGTTTTGTTGCAGGATTAGGGTGTGAGCCAATAATGCCACCCTTCTAGAAAACTATGGCCTCAGGTAACGTTCTAGACTTTCATACAAAAATGTCCCTTCAGGACTGAATCTGAGTTACACAAATTTTATAGAAAATTTAAGTTGCACTTTAATTATGATTATGTGTTTACTTCTTTACATTAAGGAGTTTCTTGAAATCTTGCTTATATTAGCAATTTCTTATCGAATTTTCTGCTAATATATGTCATTTTAGTTGCCTTCATTTTGAGAAACGTTCTGTGTTTAGTGATCTGCAATAAATCGCATTACTTTTTTGAGATCTAAATCTCCCTTCTTCACTTTTGTAATTCATTGTGAGAATGTAGAAGGTTTTTCACAAGCAAGAAAATGCATTAGACGGCTAATATTCTACCTCAATGCTCATCATGCCCCCCCAGAAATAAAACACCATGAACTCAACAACTAGTTATATAATAATAAAAGAGAGAACATCCAGCTGCTAAATATGGTCTATTCCTCGCTGAATTGATCTTTCCACCCTGGATGTCCTGGAAAAGGTTCTGAAATTACATTTAACTCCTTCCGTCTCGCTCCCGTCAAAATCACTGGGTGAGGTTTCGCATTCTTTTTCTCGTGCCCGTGATATTTCCGGGCTGGAGTTTTCAAAAGTAACACACCAAAAAGATTAAAAATAAGCCATTTCCTATACCCGGAAAAAAAATTTCTTATTTTACATACCATATGGCAGTAACAGACTATTTATAACATAATTGGAGATAGTTGGTGGTCGCAATAACCCTGATTGTTGGTTTTTCTGAAAAATTAAGCTTTCTTAATTTCAAGCTAAAACAATTCCCAAAATTAAAACTGAATACATATATTGTCCATACACTTATTTTTGTACAATTTTCTTGAATAAAAAATTGGCACTTTTTTACAGTTTTCTTGAAAATTACGCGATCCTTAAGGGTTAATTCTCAATGATAAATAAAGGAAGTTATAGATGCAGTAATGCCAGTAACAGTTATTAATGTAACAGTTTGGGTAATAGTTGGTTATAGGTGTAATAACTTTGGTAGCAGGTATTGATTTAACAATTTCAATAACAACAATGTAACATTGAAGTTAAGGAGCCTAAATCCAAGTCAACCAAAAAATTAACAAATTGTATTAGTCAGTGTTTAATGTGATTAAGTCAGGTAACTTAATTAGCGCCCTGAAGTTACACTATCGGCAGCGCAGGTACTAAAAACACCAAACACCCAAAACGCTGCCATAAAGAATATCTAGTAATACTAATTAATATGTTAATACAATATCCAGATATACATCCCCCGAAAAAAATTATTTCTCTTTATTACCTACGAGAACCCTTTGCCCTTCTACTAAGCAAAGTTTCCGATTAGAGTTGCAAGTATAATATCAATAAACTTACTCCACGGAAAAAAATATCCATATTAAAGTCGAATGCAAAATCAAAGAAAAAGATTACTGAATTATTGAATCAAGCCCTGTTTAAATGGAAGTATTCATTTTAAAAAGAAATTATTGAAATTAGAGAGTTTGGATTCTATTTTCTCAGGAACATCTCAAAAACAACTCAAATTGCAACACTCTCAGAAACAGACTGCAGAAGAAAACTAAAAAAGTAAATAACATTGAGTATAATGTTGATTAATTTCGGTGTGAATCTTAACAGAGCTTTGGAACTACCACTGCACAAAAATAGTTTCCGGAACATAATCATTCATTGGAGTTATAAATTAGCATCAGTCAATGGAACACGGGTAGCTGACAAGCGAGCCTGTCTCGTGTAAAGTTTCCTTGTGGATAGTAACAACAGTTTAAAAGACAGCAAGCTAAAAGCAATATGCGTTTACTTCGTGCTTCACATTATTTAAATAACTGAATGATTTCTATAATATTTGGAAGACTGTGCAAGCAAGTGATAAGACAAATAACATTTATTTCTTCTTCTTTTCACACAGTTACAGCAGGTATTCGAAGTTGCGACTATTTACAAGAAAACAAAACTGATCTAGCAAACGTTTGATGCTGCGGTTTTAGGCGGTTTGAATAGTTCGAGTTCTCCATACCATCCCACAGCTGATGCACACAGGGCGCCCCACAAAGGACTCCCTCATTTCGAAATTAAAGAACTCGGCAACGGAGATTGATAGCCAGCGATCTGGTTATTTTTAAAGCCGTAAAAATCTGAGGCAGAAGTTTAAAAATTAGTTATAAATGTTGCCAACAGGTGTCGCTGTACTCTGTAGTCGTAAGCAAATTCCTTTAAAGAGTTGCTCTAAAGCATAGAGTGATCAGCCTTTAAACAGTTCAGCTGTTGAAACGTGAAAAGAGCTTTGCGGTTTTGGAACAATTTGTCGCCACACTACAAGCGTTAGAAGATTGACCAGACACATCATGGTTTATGCAAAATGGGACCCGACCACATCGTACCCGAGTGATTTTTTTCCCTTTCTTGAAGAGTACTTCGAAAAAGGCATTGCTTTGAACTATTCAACATTTACTGGAACAGGCATAGATTAGCCTCCATTCTCACCCGATCTTACCCCCTGAGACTACTTCTTGGGGGGCACATTAAAGGATAATGTTTTCCGCAACAATCCTGCAAAACTGGGCATGCTTGAAGAGTTGATCTGAGAGACATGTGCATCCATTTCAGTTAACAAATTACAGAGGGTGTTTGAAAATTTAAGTCTTCCTATGCAGCGTATCCGTGCTGTGACAGGACAGAAGCATATTTTGAATCGATTGTGTTGTGAATGCAACGATTGCTTGCAAAGGACAGTTTATAGCTTTCTTCTCTGACTCCGTACTGGTGTTACAGCCCACAGCGCCACCTGTCGGCAACATTTTTTACCGATTTTGAAACTTCTGTATCAGATTTTTACGGCTTTCAAAGTAAATATACCTCTGGTTTCATTCTTTAATCGATTTCTGTTCCCGAGTTATTGAATTTTAAAATGAGGGAGTCCTTTGTGGGACACCCTGTAAAAGCTATTTAAGTAAATCCCTTATTTTAGAAAAGGCACAAGTCACATTTTAAATAAATGTGACTTGTGTCCTTTCTAAAATAAACGATTCCATTCATGGAACATATACAGAGTCACGTTACTTCTAAGAAGTCATCTTGTCGAATGACGGCCAGTTGCAGTAGTCGGACTACTTTGCACATGAACAGTTGTTGACACACAGCTCCTTGTACTATGCCATGTATATGCTAGGTACCATGCCTTCCAGTGTGAAATCTTGTTCTTTTGCTATTCCCTAACTGTCCCTCCAAATTAGAAGGATCAATTCTGAATTTTCTTGTATATACAAAAATAGAAAAAAGACATTTGAATTACCCTGTATAGACAGACCGTTCAGTTACTTAAACAGGTTTAGAAAGAATTAGGATTTGAAAAAAGGACTGAAATTTAGTTAGTGGAAAAGTGAAAATGACTGAAAGTTAAACTTACAATTTTTATTTATTTGCAGTTTATTAATGAGCAGGAGTTTAAGCCTTTTCACAGAGAAGTTGTCTATTTTCATTTCTTTCTTTAAAGCTGTGTTTTCCTCCTTTTTCATTAAAAATGAAATATATAGTTTAGTTATAAATATAAGTTTTTAAGCTGCAACCATAAAAAATGTTATCTGTTTGTTGAGTATATCTGTAAAAAACAAATTAATAAACATCTTACATGCATTTAGGTGCTTATATATTAGTGGAACCTACTTATTTACATGATCTCTTAAAGGGGAAAGTTTTTCTAATTTCAATCTTTTTTTATTATCTCCTAATATAAATTCTCGTTTTCGTACCCTGTAACTGAAATTTGTACTAAAAACAATTTAAGCTTTCAATGAAAAAAAAATGCTGTTTAAGTCAATTTTAGGTAACTAGTTTTAAGTGTTAGAATTCTATACACTAATTTAATTTTTTAATTTCCAGATTCCTAAACATTGTCTAAATAAAATTAATTTAAAGTATTTTTAAAATAAGCTATTCTGTATACAGTCGGACCTCTATTTAACGAACTTCTATTTTGCGAATTTCTCTATTTTGCGAACTTTTTCTTGGAACCAAGAACATTATGCGAATTTCTTCGTAAAATAACCTCCAAATAGCGAAGTGCATTCTCTATTTAACGAACATTTCTTGTGATCCAATATATTTTTTTCTCCCTATTTTCAAAATATTTCTAAACATTTCAAACTTATTCTTTCTTTTAACACATTTTATGGTGATCAATGACTTTGAAGCTGGAAAATATCAAAGCGAAAGTGCTTGAGCATCAAAGAAAAAAATTTAATTCTTCACGAGGTGGATAAAGACGTGGGAAAAAAAGGATTTTGCTTTAAAATTTGGTATTCCTCCAAACAGCTTATCAACCATAATAAAAAAATCGTGATAAGATACAAAATTATGATTCATCGAATTCTTGCTCAAAACGTTTAAAAGCATGTGTCTATGAAGATGTGGATGAGGAAGTTTTGAAGTGGACAGGTTGAAAAATAAAAATAATACAGCAATGAATTGCGATGAAGACGAAGATGATGAGGATGGAAATGATCATGATGCAGAAACCAATAAACCTTCGTATGATGAAATGCTAAAATTCATTAATTTTAATATAATTTTTTTTAAATTGAAAATACAGTGTATTCCTTGACAATGTTTTGTTTTGTTCTTGTTTTCCTTGCAGATTTCTTTCAGATGGGTAAAAGATATAAAACAAATAGATATTAATTTACAAAATAAAGGTGTGATTAATTACTTTTTTAATGATATTTAGTGTTTATGAATTTAAAATCTGTTTTGTGTAGTTTAAAGTATTTTAAAAGGTGAATCTCTATTTAACGAATTTTCCATATAACGAACTTTTTTTCGGTATTTAGCGACTTCGTTAAATAGAGGTCCGACTGTATGTCAATAAATTCAGTAAAATGAGAATGTAGAATATAATGATTTCGAATAGTTCTGTCATAGTATTATATCATATGATGAGACGTTTTTAAAATTTCAAATACCGATATACAAGATTTATTAATCCAAAATAAGTAAAACAATGTCCAGCTTGATAATCATAGAGTTTTTAAATCGTCTAGAATCAACTGTTAATACCGAATACCACATTGAAAACACCTATACATGAAAGTATGCAGTTACACATATGCTATCTATGGAGAACATCGTTTACATTCAGAGGACAGGAAAGAAGACGCCACCTGACAGGTCTCTAATAAAGAAAGTATGGGAAATCCTTACGTTTACCAAACAAACTGCACAGTTTCCAAAAGTCATTAATGTCACGAAATTTGCCTTTACGTTGTATACAACAACACATCACTCCTACGCAGATTGATATGATATTTGCGAGGCATAGCAATATGTCACTCCTATGCAGATTGATACGATTTTAATTTAATATTGTGTCTTCCACCGAGTTCACACTACTATTGCAGAAAATTGCGGATTGATTTTGAAAATGAAGCAACCAGCGTAATGCGTTGTAATATCATTTTCTATGGATTGTTGATATTGAATTTAATCTTCATTTTGAAAACAGTTTTTCTTCTGATAAATTTTTCCACTCTTTCCATGTTCTAGTTTGGATTGACTAGATCTTTGCATAATCACTTTTCAAAATCAGTCAAGCCTATGTTATCGTGTAATTAAACTGTTTCAAAATAATCTCCACTTAATCAATACGATCGTGATAAAATTAACTTTTCCTTCTGATATATATAAGATTTGTTTATTCATTCACCGGAAATATAATAAGAATTATCAGAATCATATATCATAAATTATTCATTTTCCAATGTGAATTCGAAGAAATCATACATTTGGTATCCTTTTGATTTAAGCCTAATTAAATGTGGTCATTATTAAAGGATAAACTTCCGAAGACTAATAACAAGGATGAAAAATGAGATTTAAATGGTATTCATATGCACACTAAATTATACTTTGAATTGTTCACTATCTAGATCATAATTTTATGCATTTAACACATACGGCATGTAATAATTATTCCTAAAAGCAGTTTATCCTGCTTTCCCCAGTTATAATTTTTGTTTCATTTGTAGCTGTTCAAATTTTTATTTTGATTCTTTTTGTATATGGGATGAAAAACTTCATTTATAAAAAAGGAAAAAAAATTATTATAAAGATAATTACAAGAATGAATGATAATCATAAGGTTTCTATCGTTCCTAAATCGGATCACTTGATTATTTAATATATGATTTTAACCTTTTGAGGACGACTGTCACACCGATGTGCCAGCTGCTCGTAGGGTTAAGCTTCTCAAAGGATCCCTTGTTGGTCTCCTGTTATTAAAACCAATTCGTTGTAAGATCTGTCTTATAGAGAGCATGGATATGCTTTGTGATGATTCTTAGTTGTATTGCGCTGCTATTTTTTGCGTTATAACTCATATGCTGCTGCATAAAATTCCTGTCAATCATCTGGCTCCTCTTTCGTCCGCGAGATATTTCCGCCCATTATTCCTCTTTTTGCTCAAAGTTATTTCAGCTTCCATTCTTTGAAAACCCGAGACACTGTTGAACGAGAAAATCCAAAAACATAGATTTTTTTTAAATTAAATATAGATAATACGAGAAAATCAAGAAGATAGAAAATAAATTTCGGAGACAACTGGAAATGCCCCTTATTGGTGCCCACTATTATGCTGCGTTCCAAGTCACTCAAATTCTTGTTTCCCCATAAGCGAATGTTTACTGGAGCTTCTGACTTGGGGAAAGATTTTAAGCAGTAAAAAACAGTGACCTTAAAATATATTAACGGATATTTTAAAACAATATCGGAAAAGGGCATATTTAAACGTCCCAAGAAAATACCATTAACTGTCTTAAAACGATACTGCACGATATTCTGTAAAAAGTTGTACAGGATCATATCAAGTTATACAATATGCCAGAGAAGTATTGAGAAGATTGTTGAAATCTCACAATTTTATTACGTATCAGTATCTTAAAATGATGCTAAAAATGTCATTTTCTAAAAAACATTTATAATGTTTGTTTTGTTAGATTAGGTCACCGTTTTGAAACTATATGAAATCTATTTAGGGACGGACATCGCAATTTTGAACATTGGCCAGATGACGCGCCCGACTCTTGGACTTGTACCCTCTCTCCAGACATCAACGATGGCAGATTTTCCGTGCATGAAGCCCACATACGCCGTATATCTTCGAAGGAATAGAATGCACGTTCCTGTAATTCCGAAGCTGAGACTATCACCAAACAGCCGAGCCATTTTTTTCGGTTGTGCATAATATCCTGAGTCCCTAGAAGATTCAACTCTTTAATCATTATGACTAAAGACTATCACATTGCTGCAAATAGCAATCTGACCATCTGCCAAGAATCGGTTATGTTTGAATTTCAAGAACAAGCAACAGAACAAAATCTTACGATTCTGCCCAAACCCTGCTAGTCAACCGAAATAATGTCAAGCATATTGCTTTGTAAACTAGAACACTGGAACAACAGTATGTGAAGTAATAATTCATGCTCATGATGTGAAAATCAATATAAATGGTTATTTCATTACAAATCCGATTATAGACGTACAATGTTGTCAATGAGAAATCTAGTACAAAGGAAATTATATCGAGAAAAATTTTTGTTCATATTTTATATTTATAAATTATCCGGCTTTAATCCTTTAGTTTTTGTACTTGGAACCTGAAAGCAGAAATCTATAAAGCATTACTAGATATTTTTTGTTTCCTCTGAGGGAACAAATGAAAGCTGCCTATTTTTCTTCCATTGTGATAAGGAACCGATTCATGAAACAGAGATAATAACTGAGTGGTTTGAGAAAATGGGAGAGAATGAACTCTGCTCGCCGGTCCAAAGCCAATTTCTCAACACAAATGAGCTTCCTTGTAATGAATTGGAGAGTCGGTTGCGAGTAAGGCCAATTCGTCTAAAAATCAATGCTGGGGTGCTTACCATGATACAGAAGGTCTAGCGCAATATTCCTGCTGCTACTAACGGAAACTCAGTAGAAAACCTTTCTTGGATGGTGGAGGCTCGATAAAAGCAAAGATCTGACTTACAGGTTTACTAACTTTATGTGTGTGTGGTCATTATTCGTCATATAAAGCATGCATTTTATGAAATATCCTGTTGTTGTTAACTAGTGAGTAAATGAATATGAAAAAACCATGATTATATTTTTCAAGAAAAGAGGAAAAGGAATTTTCAGAGATATTATTTAGTATATATTCTGAAAAATATCCAATAGAAAACTCTTTTCAGTAGTGTACACTAAGAAGAATCTATTTAATGAATAATACTAAGATTTTTAAACATCATTATCATCATCATCAGTAGATTGACAAACCCACGGATACTTGCCTTTTCAAACAGTTTATTCCATCTTAACCTGTTCTCAGTGACACTTCTCCAATTAATTCATATAAAAATATTAAAATCTCTATCAACACAGTCAATCCATCTTATTTTAGACCTTACTCTAGGACGCTTTTCCATTGGGTTTACAAGAAAGATCTTTTTAGAGGTGCGCTGAACTGGCATGCGAACAACATGAGCTGCCCATCTAATCCTTTTTAATTAATGAGATTAATTAAAAAGGATGAGATGGGCACTGATTAATTTGCCATTAATTTTAAATATAATATTTATAAGTATTACGAAAGAAATAAGTGAATAAATGTTATAAATTGTTGTAAGGAAAACGTCGTATCAAAACATAGTTGCATTTTTTGGAAAAAGTTCGTAATTTTAACTTAATTTTTTAATTCCTTTTCTTTAACTCATATTTTAACTACTCACTGTTCCATTTGTAGAAAAATAGACTTGTCGTGCCACAGGGTGTTCCAAGGCCATAAAACGCATCGATTTCTATTCTGTCAAGAAATGTCAAAACGAATGTAAGTCTCTTGTGCTTGTCGATACCATGCAGCTGCTGGTATCGACAAACACGTTAGTTTAGGCTGATCTTGCAATGAAACAAATTCATCACTTTTCAAAATGCCGCCATATTATGCTCTGCGAGACATTCAGCAGGAGAGAAAATGCGGTTGCACTGTTGATATAACATGCATCGGTGACATTTTGAACCGGGTTAAGAGCATCTTCAACTATCAATTCGCTAGTAGACTTGCATTTTCTACCTAAATAAATTAGTTCTGCACGATGCTAATGTTTAAAACCAGAAAATTCACCATTCATTGTTGTTCATCCCACAACGAACGCTTTTTACTCGCTTGTCTTTCTTATATTAAGTTCGTTATAAATATAGTAAATCATAAGACAACAACAAGTACAAGAAAAATATTAATTATAATCTTCGATGTAGACAAGATAAATTATAAGAAATATAAATTCTTATGATTTCCATTTAATCTAAGTATTTAATTTGAAAAAATATTTGTTCTTGATTCTCTACCTTAGTCATTTCTAAAGTATCATAAATTTCCATCTGAACGCTCATTGCAGTGCCTACCATTGACTTAGTGGGTCAAGGCATGAAATAGGCGAGGAACATGAATCGGAGGAAGAAGGTTTAAGGGTTTAACCCCTAGCATTATACCAAAACTGCTAAACAAATGTGCGCTCTAACAACGAATTTTCATCTGCGATCGGGCTGGCTGCTAAAGGTTTCCTTCCAAGCGAAACACAAACAAGGGCCAGTTTCCCCTGAAAGTCCTCTGGGTGCTCAACATATCCCGATATATTGGAGCTAAGTTATACTTCTAACTTAGGTGCTCCAGAGCGCTTTGACCAACAGAAAATGCCATTCTTACCCTTTATTATGAGTCCTTGACTCATGGAATTGGGTAGTATATTCTAGACGAAGAGGAATTTGTATCACCAACAATCACTAGGTATGGTAATTAGGCATTTGACCACTGCAAGTGTGTCAAGACATAATGACAAAGATCTTCATGCTTTCACAATCTTTCTGAAGGCAATTTATTTCAATCATGGCAGCTATTTAAGATTCGCGAGTGAAATCTTATGTAAAGTATGCGTGTAATGCACATTTCTGTTCCACAGCCATTGAAATTGTTCAAATAAGTAAGAAGTGTTCTGAAAGAATTCGTCGTTCATATCTCTCGCCGTACAAATGAAATACCCATGCAATGCAAACCAAATCAGTGTTACAAATACAGTTCTGGATAATATTTTATCTTTGTTGGGTTTCAAGTAATCCTTTTTCATTAAAAATGAAATATATAAAGTTTTTAAGCCGTACAAATGAAATACCCATATAATGCAAGCCAAATCAGTGTTACAAATACAGTTCTGGATAATATTTTACCTTTGTTGGGTTTCAAGTAATCAATTCTGAGATAGATAGTAGAATTCAGTAATTATGTCAAAAACATTTTATTCGTTTAAGATCACACTTGCAATGAAACCTAGATTCTAAAGCTGTTCATTTTCGTATCATACAAATAATTCAACTTTTCTCTTTCGTAATTTTTCCAACTTGGGATAGCCATTTGGATGTTATAAATTGGAGAACAAAACTGTATATTTGCTTTTAACCACTTGCGACTCAAGTAGTTTTAAAATAAATTTTGACATCAGGTCTCGTCAAAGTTGATGTAACTAGAATTATATAATATTCGAATGGACCTCGTTTCTCAGGGATCTATCGGAAGGTTTTCTATTGCTGAATATATAAAGACGCTCTGGAAACCATCCTTTGGGGAAAGGAAATTTAGAATGCCGCGTCACGGATTTTTGGAAATCCAGCCCAAAAAATAATTACTGCTTTGAAGATGATGCAACACTGACACAAAAATACTAAAAATTTTTATCAGAGACAGCTCTATTAATAACTCCAAATTCAGATTTGCAATAGCGTGAATGAAAGGTGAGGAGAGCGTTTCAAATACATGCTGTTTTTACTTCTTTCAGAACATAAACTGAAATTTTCGATGTTAAATGTTTATTTTGAAACTTTGTATAATTTCGTGTTATCAATGTAGACTATTATACTCTTATTTGAATCCTACTTCAAACTGGAATAAATCAACAGAATAAAAAGTTAGGAACACTTCAGTTTAGAGAAAACTTTTGCTGCTGCTCAATCCTCGCTAAAAAATTATTCGAAATATTCTAGTGAATCTACATACTAAACTTAATTTTACTTTGATTTAGAAAATATTTTTATGTGCTACAATTTATTTTGAAATTGCGTCTGTAAACGGAGAAAAATTAATATTTCTACTTTTGTGAGCTTTTATTCGGTTATATTAACAAATCGGAATCCTTTGCACTGAAATATATACTACGAGTATATCATCAAAAAATAACACTCTTAAATTCAAGAGAAACTAAACGTTTCTATGGAATTCTTTGTATGAATTTAATTATGAATTGTTAGAATTTAATTTTTTCCAACATTTCAGTGCATTAGTGTATTTTATTCTGCTAGTTTTGTAGCAGTTCCAATATTTTGACGATAGATAAAATTTAACTTCTACAATAAAATATTAACAAAGCGATTTAAAAATCAATTAATGCTTGTCACATTGTATCAAATAACTGTGTATACTTTATTCTAAATTATTTAATTTCAAACTTAAAAAACAGTGGATAAAATATTTTATAATCTCAATTTGTAAAAAATTAACGAGCAAATAGAAAATATATATAATAAGGCTAAATGAGGCTAAAATTGTAATAATTAATTAGAAAAATAAAATAATATTTAAGATGTTAGATTAATTTATCATTTTTCAATAAACGAAAGACCTAAATAGCTGTAGTATGTATATTTTCCCTCATAAAATTATAATATATATATAATATATATAAATAACAATATATATATATATACAGTTAAATATTTCAATTAATCAAAACATGTGTTATATTTTCAATATATACAAATATTAATATAAAAATTAAAATTAAATTTCCTTATCACTAATCATACCAATGAAATACAAAAGATAGTTTGATTAAATACCAGACAATAAAATAAAAGCAAACACAAAACACATATTTTAAAAACATACATATAAGTATAAAATAAAAATAAAAAACATAGACCAAAATAGAACCCTACGGTAATTCTTATTATGTCTATCAAATTCTAAAAGAATTTTACTATACATAAGTGCCATTTCTTTTCATAATTCGTTCCATTTACATTAGGTGCAAAGCAACCTTATTAAATGTAAATAGTATATATTTATTTTAATATTTCAATTAATCAAAAAATGTGTTATATTTTCAATATATACAAATATTAATCTAAAAATTGTACACATATATATATAAACAAAAAAACGAAAAATTTTCTTAAAAAATTAAAAATTACATACCTACACGAATATACAAGAAAAATTAAATGGAGAAAGCTATTTCTGCATTCGCGCAAAAGCTGCGTCAACGAAAAAGCAATACATTAATACAAACATGAAACGAAAAGACAACAAAAGGAAGACAAAAAACTTGAAAAATATCAAGACGAACCGCTAGTATGGAGGGGAAGCCCGCCTATGATACGAGGCGTGTCCGGAAAGTAAGTACCGTTTTGGAAAAACTCGCATAAAAAATGTTTTTTTCAAAACAAAATTTATTTTTACATGAAAGAGCATTTCGTAAACTATTTTTCTACATACTTACTACCATTGTTCAGACATTTGTCATAGCGAGAAACCAACTTGTCTATACCCTCTTCAAAGAAAGATGCTGCCATTAAAGACAGCCACTGCTGTACACCGTTTTATGCGTCGTCATCGCTGTCAAAGCGCCAACCTCTAAAATCACGCTTCAAGTTCAAGAACAAACCCAAGTTTCATCACCGGTCATAATTTTGTTTAGAAATTCATTGCCCTCTTCACTGCATCGGGTACGAAATTTCAAAGCACTGCCAAATCACTTCGTTTTGTGGACATCCGTAAGCATTTTCGGAACCCAACGGGAACACAATTTGCGATAATTTAAGCGATTTGTCACAATCTCATGCAAAACAGTTTTTGAAATTTGTGGAAACTCATCAAAAAGCATTCTTATTGTGAACCGTCTGTTTTCACGAATTTTCTCATTCACTTTTGCAACCAAACCATCATTGACAACAGAAGGTCGGACACTCCGTGCTTCGTCATGAACATTGGTGCGTCCATCATTAAATTGTCGAACCCATTTTCTAATCATTCCATCAGTCATTACATTTTCACCATAAATCTCTTCAAGTTGACGATGAATTTCAGCTGGCTTAACTTTCTTTGCGTTCAAAAACCGTATTACAGAACGCACTTCACAGTTGGCGGGATCGGAAGTCGTCTTAAACATTTTGAACGCTCACTAACACATATAAACACAGCACAATCCGGCTGCAATGGCGTCAGTGGACAGGCAATGAACCAGAGACACGTGTGCACATGCGCGGAACTGCGACACTAGCGCTGCGGTGGCGGTAGAACGAAACGGTACTTTCTTTCCGGACACGCCTCGTATTTTGTACTTTTTTTCTGCTAAACGACTTACGAAAAACCGTAAAAATTAGTCGCTATCCCCAAAAAGCACTAACAATGAAAATGGAAAAATTCTGGATTAAAAAATATATACAAAGAAGTCGATTTTAAAAAATCAAAAGCTAAAAATCCTAATACATAAGAACTAGATTAAAAAATAAAATGAAATACCAAAATATTCACAAAAATATAAAAGGGAAAAAAATATAAAAGAGAAAAAAGGGCTTGCTACCGCTGAAATCCACACAAGAGTAACTGTAAATTGCACGAGGAAAAGTAGGAGAAAGGTGAAAAATAGTCAAACCAGTTTTTGCCATTGCCGATCGAAGGAAGAAAAAGAGAAAAAAAAAGGGCTTCACTTGATTCATTATCAATAACAAACCGGTTATTAACTTCATTCACAATAATTGAGACAGTATTTCTTCTATTGATACTTTCGACTTCAAAGATCTTTTTACAAGCATTCCTTTAGTTACTCTTCGAGAGGTGCTTAATTCTTACTTTTATGATTATAAAAATATTCTCAATATTTTTTTTGAATATTGGGATGAATTATACAATTTTTGCATTTTTAATAATTTTATTTACAATGAGGAAAATTTTTTTGTTCTCCATACTTATGACATTCCACAAGGATCTTCTTTTTCTTCTATTACCGCTAACCTTTTCCTTCACTATTTTGAAAAAAATTATCTACTTATACATCCTCAGGCTCTCCGATATGTGTATGATCTTATTGTTTTTAATCATGGAACTTTTAATAATACGTGGCAAAATATTTATCCATCAGCCTTGCGTCTTAAACAAACAAACAGTAACCAATTTGAAGCGGATTTTTTAGATCTGGATATTAAGCATAAAGTTAATAACTTTTGTATCGATATATATGACAAAAGAAAAGATTTTAATTTTAAGGTTGTCTTCGTGACAGATAAAGCCAAAGGCTTCACTTTGCATCACACTTTTGGGTAGAAAAAACTTACATATGATTAGAAAATTTCATATGATTGTTACAGACATGTTCTTCTAGGATTTGAAAAAAACCGTTTTTGTATAAAAAATTTTAAAAGGGTCAAAATAAATGCATAAAGATGGATGTAATTAATAATTAAAAATGTATAATTGCTGTCGAAAAAAAATATTTAACTACTTTGAAACTTTTTAACGATCTACAGAGAACCATATTTCACAATAAACTACATTATTTTATTTGAATGATATAATTATAAATGGAATAAACTGTTCCTTACTTTGAAGTCTACAGTATTTTCCTTGATTTCACTGGGAGGCGCCACAGATCTTTTTGCTGAGTCCTGACCAGAAATGAAATTTTCAGATATTTTGGCTCATTTTCCCTTTGCGGTTTAATACTTAGCAGATTTCTTTTCGCCAACTTAAAATATTGCAACCCTATCTTAACCACAATGGTATTTACTACCGAAGGGGGGGAAGACGAAAGATTTTCTGAAGCTTTTAGAAGTATGCTTTAGGCCAGGACCATGCACCTTTCTTTGGCCCTGGCTTGAAGCTACTTCAGTCGATTCAGGTTGCATTGTTGCAGAAAGGACTTGACTCGACGTCGTCGGTCTCCAAACCTCCTAAATAACGCAATTCTCTCGCTATTGAGACAATATTAGTTAATTAATAAGGTAATTTGCTACATTCCAATGTTTAATTAATAAATCATTCACAGTACCAAAAAAAACGTTGTACGCAGTCATACAATTAGAAACTATGGGAGCAATAGTTTTTCGTTGTTAATGTGACTTCCAAATCAAATTTGATCCAGTTCCAATCCTTTGCACACTCATATAATGGAAAAATTCATTTTGGAAAAATATTGCATCACAATTTTCTTAGGGTTTTATTTATTATTATTTAGGGTGTTAAAGTTATTACACTTTATTCAAACTCAACAAATATTACTTACAAATTTATTGACTAGTGTGTTAACAATTGCGATAGACTCCCAATCATCGAAAACTTGCGTGCTCGAATAGTTTTTTCCTCATTTCAGAAAGTTTTCTTTGACAATAGGATACTTACTAGAGGATGCATTTTCTTAAATTCAACCCAGAACAGAAGGAGCGATAGAATGTCGCGCATGTAAGGTATATCGTTGGGAAAATAATAAATTTAATAAAAACAGTTTAAAAGACTCACTCTTATCGGTGCATTAAAAAGTAACTTAAAATATATATATATATATATTCTACTTCTAAGTCTTTAATTTAAAGCACATAATTATAAAATTTTATCGAATCAAAATTTGACTAAATTAATCAATTTTCTGAAAATTATTTTTTTAAATTATTGAAACTGTGTATTGTCATCAAGAAAAATTTCTCCGAAATTTTCTTGCAAAATTTCAAATTTGAATCCTGTCGTAAGTAATATGGTTGGCTCATCTGAAATAATCTAATATCACATCTGAAATAATCTAAACCACCTATTTCTAGTATGGTTGGCACATCTGAAATAGTTCATACATTGCCTTGGTCATCTACATCCGTTGGAAGATCAAAGCAAGATAGTACATAATACAACTTCCAAAGTCAACGTTTATCCAGCAATTCAGAGTGAGTCTAAACGTAATAAATGTTCGATTAGTTTAGTTTAATTATATTTACGTTCCGTTTTGAAACAATAAGAGAGCTATTTAGGGATTCTTCTGAACCGCGGTCAGATGTCAATCCTGTGCCGATGCCTCCTCTCCAAACTTCTGCACCACATCAATGATAGGACGTTTGACTCTCGACTGTAAAAAAATTTACTTAAAAAATTAAGTTCCTTTATCCCAACTTTTATAACATACGAAATATTCTTTGATGTCTTTTTCAAAGCGTTATTCTATTCTTATGTTATAATATTGAGCGTTTCAAACGAATCGTGTTTTCTTTATCATTTCTCAAATAACTTCTTTTCCAAAGAATTTTTTAAAACTTTGGTCTACCTATATTTACGTCGCATTTTGAAGTAACGCGAGAGTTATTTTTGGGAGGGACCTTGTCATTTTAAGTCGTGGTCAGATGACGAGGGTGACAGCAGCGTCGGCAAACCCTCTCCACACCATCTAGAGGACATATGACCAGGCCCTCCAGAGGAAGTAATAGAGGGTAAAATCATTATGGAATCTAAAGTGAATCGAGAAGTTAAACCACTTAAACTGACACGAAAATTTAGAATTTTTAGAATTTTATCAAGTCTTCTATTAATTATCAAAAATTATTAATTATTATCATTAATTATTAAAAAATATCAATAGGAAAATATATTGTTATTCTGATATTTTTACAAATTGTTTTCAGTGTTTATACTAACGAGAATCTTATGTTTTAGATGCTTGGGCTATGACCCAGAGACAAAAAACACTTTTTGGTACTTTTGATAGAAATATTTTAAGAAATATTTTTGATGTAATAGAGTGGATGCAGTGTGGCGAGAAAGATACAATCACGAACTTTGCAAGCGTTTGAAAGATAATGATACTATTACTTTATAAAATTACAAATGATGAGATAGGTAGGTCATAGTATTCGTTTGCCAAATGAGTACACCCCAATAAAGTTCTTTATTGAAAAACCAATAGGTTTAATATCATTAAAGTGCATTTAAGTAGTGTATTATGTTCGTTCATTGTATGAAAATATTTTTAATCTAATTTTCCAACCATTCACTTTATATATACGTGATACTCTCCTCCACCCCTCGATCATTTAAATTATCTCGGATTGAAGTTAAGAAAATATACTATATATTGTCAAAATAATATTTTTTAATGAGGAGAACCTATTATAGCATGACAGCATTTAATTTTACGTTTATCGCAATGATTAATATCCAAAGAAATAGGAATATTTAATATATAAAATAGGATGAAGCTTTACAATTTGGAAGTTACTCCAAAATATTCATTTAGACATATAGCTGTTTTCGCAAAATATTACAAAATAAAATTGTGATGCTTTATTTTTTCAAAAATTCTCCTCCCAAACCAAAGCGAACCCTCCTAGTACCCAATATCAAAGTAGGGCTCTCTTTTATAGTGTAAGAATGAGTGGTCATCGCGATTTTTTATGAGGGTAGGGAACCCTTCAGTTATTTTGAGGTGCCAGAAAGTACCATTTATTTCCTTCTTGGCCAAAAGGCTAAAAGTTTGATTAAAAAGATGACGCCACAATCTAGTAAACTTCAGCGCCATCTCTTGGCAAAAGGCATTTTTAAAATTCTACGAGACAAACCTTAATGTCGACCGACTTTCCTATTGGTCCTCTAATATTTCTATTAGGATTTACAGAAACACAATTCTCACCGTATTAGATATATTTGTTCAAATGAATTAGCAAAATCAAGACCATCAAAACTTTTATTTGATCAACTTTTGAGTTTTCTTAAGCATTGAATTTGGTTCTACCGAACAAGTCATTTTTTTCACTTTTTCTTCCTTTGATCGGCAACGACAAAAACTGGTTTGACTACATTTTTCACCATTCTCCTACTTTTCCTCGTGAAATTTGCAGTTACTCTTCTGCGGATTAAGGTGGTGGTGAGCCCTTTTTTTTCTCTTTTATATTTTTGTGAATATTTTGGTATATCATTTTATTTTTTAATCTAGGTCTTATGTATTTGGATTTTTAGCTTTCGATTTTTTTAAATCGACCTCTTTTTATATATCTTTTAATCCAGAACTTTTCCATTTTCATTATTAGTGATTTTTTGGAGGGATAGCGACTAATCTTTACGGTTTTTCGTAAGTCGTTTAGCAGAAAAAAGCACTAATTAATATCATAGGCGGGCTTCCCCTCCTGACGAGCGGCCTTGATATTTTTCAAGTTTTTTGTCTTTCTTTTGTTGTCTTTTCGTTTCATGTTTGTATTGATATATATATATAGTAAATAAAAACATCAAATATTAAATTAGTAATTTACACAAACGTGCACAGATTTGCAATATACCTAATTATTATAATTAAATTAAACTACTCTATCTGTAATAATACACTTAAAATACAAAAGAACACATGACATAAAACTATTAGCAGAAATAATTAACCAGAAACAAATTTGAAAAAGGCAATCCTTATTTGAAATTCTAACAACCAAAGTGCGTAACTAGCCTGCAGACTAGTTCGTCGTATTAATCTAGATTTCTATATATATAATTCTATCTACGAATAGAATCAGTGTTCAATGTCATTGCAATAAAGGAAAATATAAAAATTACTTAGATACTTTTCATAAACACATCCTTACTGGCAACCTAAATATTATAGATAACGGAGAATTAAGGTCATTAATGAATAAAGGTACCAAATTTCGTCCTATTTTCAAAATTTCGTTGTAAAACATTTAAAAAAGTGTTCTCAATGAGCTAGATAATTTTTGCCTAAAAGTTGCTCATAAATTTGACCCACCTGTGCAATTTTTCACCGAATAGAAATGGAATATGTATTTAAACTTTAAACATTTAATGAAAAACAATTGCAGACAAATCAATTCAAAAAATGAAACCTACGAATTCCTCAGTATCAAAGAAAGCATCCAAACTTTGCAACAACATTTCATTATAACCTCTATTGACAAGGCAACCGGCAACTACGCAATAATCTGCAAGAAATTGTATCTTTATATTAGATACAAAACTAAAATCTTCAGAAACCTATAAACAGAGTAAATCCAATATCATCACTATTAAGAAGAAAATTCCAGCCTTAAACAAACGAAATTGGATGCCACAATGTAAATAACAACCTTCCATATAGGTTTATCTGTCCTAAGTTCCATAAACATCCTATAAAATTTAGAAACATAACTTGCGGTACGAACACTTATATGAACAAACTTGGAATAATTTTCTCGAAATATCTCAACATAATCCTCAAGTTTATTGAAGACGAAAATTTTACATGGATAACTAAAAACAATAGTAAGTTATCGAATTCCTTAAAAATAATAAAATAGAAACCTATAATTTTCAAGATCTCTTCACAAGCATCCCGTTAGAGAAATTACAAGAAGTTTTATTTAATTATTTCTCTACGACCTAAAAAGCTTACTAAACATGCCAATAACCTTCTGTAAAGATCTTACAAATTACTGTATTTACAATAACTTTATCTTCAAAGAGGAAAATATATTCCAGCAAATTAAAAGCCTCCCGCAAGGGACCAGCTATTCATCTCTACTTGCCAATCTTTTCCTGCACTTTTTGAAATAACTTTTGTTCTAAATTTAAATTCAGCATTCAGATTCATTAATGACCTCATTATTTTCAACCATAAAGATTTCAATGCAACTAATAAAAATCTCTATCGAAATGACCTTAAATTAATGAAAACAAGTAACTATCAAGATCCTGTAATTGTCTTAGATTTAATTATTGATTGCCAAAATACTTTAAAATTAGATATTTATGACAAACGAAACAAGTTTAAATTTATCGTCAATAGATATATTTTCCTAATATCTCTTCTAAAATTTACAAAAACTATCATTAATCAGCTCATAAGAATTAACAAAACATGCAACGATGAAAATCAATCAATCAAGAAACAAATTCAGCGTCTTATAAATAACTTTAATAGTAAGAAAATTCCTACCTCCTTCTACGAACATTTAATTAATGGATTTAAGACGTAAGTAAATAATTGCATATTAGAGCTATGCTGGCGCAGTTTTAATACTGTGGAAGGGTCTCTCAAGCTAGGCAAGTCTAATGTGATTACCTCGAAAATGCATCTTTCAGTCGTTTATTAATGGAATTCAAATTAAAATAATATTTAACACTTACCGTTTTCTCCTTAATTTTTCAATATCCCCTTTCTTTTCATCATTATCCCTTTAATTTTCATCGTTTTCTAAATCTTAATAGAAGCATTTTTCCAACCTTAGAACTTTGGCGCAAAAGAAAGTAACTTGATATTTCGTAAACATCCGGCCCCCAACAAGACGCGTTCAGTTCTTTGTCCTCTCTCCCGTTGGCTGCATCCCTCAGTTTTGGTTACCTAAAATAATTTTTGATATTTTATCTTTCATTCGAATTCTTGGTCTATCATAATTCTCGGGGTGAAGGCAGTGTTTTTAGCGTTATTAGCTAACACTGTTCGCAGAAAGCGTTATGATATTTCTAATTTTTCAACGGTTCGTATAGATTTCACTTAAACCCCTGATGAGCATCTATACGCTTTTACCGATAAACTACATTCTTTAGTTATCCATTTAAATTTGACGTTGATATTTTTCATTGATTGATTTTCATGACATCGATATTTTCTACAAATCTTCTTGAATTGCAGCATTATTGCGCATTCGTTGCGTTTGTGTTTGATATTATTTTCCTCTTTTGTTTTTGTTTATTTTCTCCCTATTAGAACTCTCGGCATTTTCTTTCGATGGATTTTTTTCTTTGCTTTTTTACATTTTGTGATTTATGAATGTTTATGTTGATTATGTTACTTTTACACTTCTGTTATGATTGTTTCTTTTATGTATATTTAATTCTATATATATTAATAATAAATAATTTAGATTTTAAAAAAATGTCAAAACATTATGCTCACAAGGAAAATAACAAGCATACCTATAATTCCCTGCAAAAACTTCAATTTTAACTAAACTATATCTCATTTTAATTTAATAATTAAAAGTAGCTAAATAAATGCCAAAAGAACCTATAGAAAATGTGAGCATATCATATGCACTCTGTTACAATTAACCCTCTGACTGCATATTTTTTTTGAATTACTATTTAGATGCAACGTTTTAAAACATGTTCAAATACCGTTGAACCAAGCGAATTGTTTTTTACATGCAGGGCATTATTAGTATAATATGATTCAACGTTTTAAAAGTACAAAGTCAGCCTATTAGCTTGCGAAAATCGAAGGATGCAGCAGAAAACAGACGAACTTCCAACCCACGTAAATCGCGGGATGAGCAGTCAGACGGTTAAGACTATAAATAAGATTGAAAAAGACAATCCATGATATGGAGTTTTCAATACTTAAAGTGGTTAACTTGGCTTTGGACGAGCTTGCCGTGGTAAATCTGATTTTATTTGCGCAAAACCATCCATGAAACCAATTGTTGAAAAACAGAAAGGGTAATTAACCCTAAATAAGAAGAAAGAAAGTAGGGTACCTAACCCTGAATTATTGCAACACTATAAGATGAAAATAGCTAGGATGTATCTAAAATAAACATTTAAATATATTGCACTTAAACAAAGAATTCAACATTTAAGAAAATGTCTTTCATTTTTAACAAGGAATTAGTAAATAAGCGTGTGAAACTTTTCATGTTACCTGCCTACACAAACCAACAACAGTCCAACGCCAGAAAAAACTATCATGCATTGTCCGCATTAAATATAAAATTATTTAATTTTTAAAAACAGTCTGATACCATATTTAAATTGATAAATATAAATTAAAATTCAAGAGATTAATTAACAAGCCTAACTTTTTAAAACCAAAAATCCAATTTTTTTAAAAAAATAAAACTTTTTAAATATTTATAATATTAATGACAACAGTGGCGCCATCTATGTTAAGGAAGTTGAATGATTATAAAAAGCCTACAAATACATTGACTAAATGATGGAAATTACTAACATAAAATAGAAAAATAAAAAGCTTGGAAGTACATTTTTTAAAATGATAGAAATACATTGACTAATATGATAGAAAATACCTAAATAAAAAGTTATTCTAAGTAATTTAAATACTTACTATCTATATAAGCATATAAAAACTTTTTCGGAAAACATACGACAGTGCACTATTAAAAAATTGTTTAATGTTCTTAATTTTATTATTGTTATCTGTAACCAAACTGTAATTTCTATTTATATAATTTATTTCTAAATTTTTGAAAATATATTTGCTGAGATTACAACCCCAAAAAGGAAACCAATTTATTTTAAAATTAAATGCATTTCTTTTATCATAAATATCAGTATTAATTTTTCCATCTAAAATTTTTATTTCCAAATCAAGAAATTCTGCACTTATTTCATTGTTATTAGTCTTTATTATTTTCAGATAATCAGGATAAAAGTTAATTT
The DNA here is from genome assembly GCA_013235015.1 of Araneus ventricosus. NCBI lineage: Eukaryota > Metazoa > Arthropoda > Arachnida > Araneae > Araneidae > Araneus > Araneus ventricosus. The sequence continues at coordinate 23,556 of BGPR01007531.1, forward strand.
GGGGCTTTAGGTCTAAATCTATATTAAATACTATCAAATCACCAATATATCTATATATTAAACAAGAACTATTAGAAATGCTGTCTTTCTCGTAAAAATGCAGGTATATATTGGACATACTATTACTAGCTACCCCCTCCCCCCTTTAGGAAGTCCTTTAATCTGATGGTAGAGCTTATTATCAAAAAGAATAAATTTGTCTTTTAATACTAAATTGATTAGAAATTTGCATTTATGTATACTTATAACCTTATTTAAACCAAAATTCTTATGCATTTTTACTAGAGTATAAACCAAATCATCAACATCTAAACTATTAAACAGATCTTGGAAATCAAAAGTCTGTATATTAAAAATGTCAACATCTTTAATGGCATTTACAATTTCAACACTGTTATTAATAATTATCGTATTTTTTCGTATAATAACTAGTAATTCTTTGCAAAAACTTCAATTTTAACTAAACTATAGCTAATTTAAAATCAAATTAATTAAAAATACTAATAAATGCCTATATATATATATATATATATAACAAATACGAAACAAACATAGCAGAAATGTAAAAGCAACATATACAAAATAAACATTCATAAAACAAAATGTCAAGAAAAAAAAATCTGCGGTAAGAAAAAGCCGAAAGTGGAATATATATATAAAAGGGGAGTCTCTCCATTTTATTTTAACATTTTTTGACTTTCATGATATATATATCAATGTCGTGAAAATCAATAAATGTTGAAATTGCAGCATTATTGCGCATTCGTTGAGTTTGTGTTATATATTTCTATATTATTTTATCTTCCCCTATTATATATATATATATTCCCCTTTTGTTTATTTTCTCTCTATAAGAACTAAATAATATATACTTGTGTGTGTGTGTCTTATATATATATATAAAAGATTGAAACTTGCTTTAACTCTCTGACTAAAACGTACGAACTTCACACATAGCGAAAAAATATTTCTTCAAACTGGGCCTCTATATTCCAAATATCTATATACAAATAAATATTCAACATTTTTTGTAGAAATAACACTCAGCATGCGAATAACGAAATATAAGATTTTAAAGCGAACTGAAGAAGGTACTGAATAAAAAGTATAAAGTAATTGAGGAGGGGAAAAAAGATTTCCCACGACGTGGGATTTAATTTTTTTTTTTTTTTTTTTGTAATTCTTAGAGGAAAAGTTGTATAATACCGCTCAATTAATTATAACAACTGACTGACGTTAAATAGATTTTTCAATCAGTTTTAAACTCAAATTGATTAAGAAGTTGTTGGCTCTTGAAAAAATGTTTTAAAAATCTTTCAGTGAAAAAATACTTAACACATTTACTATCAAGATCTCGCGGCAGCTTTCATATTTTATTATTCTAAAATAATATCAGCTACCATTATGCGCTTGGGTGTATTTATAACTTTTTAGGTGAATGATGTAAGGAGTTTCTCAAACGGACAGATATACAAAGGGCTAAATTGTTGCTGAAAATATTTCTCTCTGGCACTTTTCGCAAGAGGCGCATCTAAATCAAAGAAAATTACTAAGAGTGAAAAGAAAAGCAAAATAAAAAAGTTTTAAATTGAAATACATATTTATATTACAAATACACCTGTCTATTTAGAAGAAATTTGTTACATGATAACCGTATTTCTGTTTTTCAACATTTAAACTGACCAATTTAACAGCTGCAATTAAAAAATGCAGTTATTCGCAAACTAAGAACATCCTGCGGTTATTGTACAGGATGGTCATAAACTAATGAGTACATTTCAAAGTTGAATAAAAGAAACTTGCTGAAATTAGAAACGTGCATCATCCGTCAGTTTACTTCCCGCAAGATGGCGCACAGCCAAATTGGGGCTCCATTGTCCGAGACTACTGCAGCAAAAATTTTCAGAAGAATGGACTTGTTGATGAGGGTCCATCCCTTGGCGAGCACGACTTCCTTAGAATCTTTTCTTAATATGGGGATTTGTCAAATACCGTGTTACGCTACAAAAGTTCTTGATGTTAATTAACTAAAACGAAGAATCACCGTGGTCATCGGAGGAATAACGGTTGAAATGTTCCGCAACACTTGGCATCAATTTTGAAATCCGATTGAATATTTCCCGTGCAACCAAGGAAGCTGCTGTCGAAGCTATTAAAAGTTCAAAATATTATTAAATGAAACTCTTTGTATAGAAAAACATTAAGTACTTACTTTGGTCATCAAATCTTTGATAGCCATCAAAGTAAAGTACTTACATTAAACATGTAAGTACTTTACTTTGATGACCATCCTTTATTATTTTTGAAACCAGTAAGTGAGGAATAACTAAATGGTATTGCAGCAGCAATAAAATTCTCTTAATTTAAAAAAAATCCTGAAAGGCTATATAATAAAAACAATTCACTTACTGTAAATATAATATTTTAAAGTTCACATCAAAGCTCTTTCAGTTAAAAATAATAAAAATTTCTTTAAAAAAAAGTATGCTGTATTGCAGTGCAATGTTATGCATATCGACACTATTTTAAGGTACTAGAAAGAAGAATCGTTCAAACAGATGTATATTCCCAAAAAAATCTGAATTAAAAGATAGAGTTCCAAATAAAAGCTTCGTAGAAGCCAAGCATTAGCTATGTGCAGATGAAGAACATTCCAATGAGATGGTAACAGTAGTTAAAACGGAACACTAAAAGACATTAGGGGAGAATCACACAGTTAAAAAGTAGTTATTTATACATTCCAGGGACGAAGTTGCCCGAATCAGTTTCCAGTGATAAGATTCATTAAATTTTAAATTAAATAAAGTATTACATATCTCAAGTCTTATAATGATTATACAAAGAATTCTAAAGAATTACAGAGGATTTGTGAGGGAATGCAACGTAGATACTGGAGAGGGGGCTTAGAGTCTTCTCCCCACTGTAAGACACTTTTATTTATTTGCTGAAATATTAGCTATACCACAATCGCACACGTAAAGTGCTAAAATTTCGAAAATGAATATAAGAGTGAATTCAAATAATTTGTTTTTGAATTTTCTTATTAAATTTCCTTAATAAGATTTAATTACCATATTTGCATAACATGATATCAAATGAATAGTAAAGTTTTTAACTAGTTTCTTGTTTAGAAATATAATGCTAGATTATGTACGGGGCCGCGATGGCCTAGTGGTAAGTTCCCGGGCTGAAGGGCTCCGGGCTCGAAACCACTTTTCTCTAAAGGTCCGTCGTGTACTGAGCCACCTGCACTCTAAACCGTACGTAGGAGGCCAAACGCCCTCCCGCTGGTGTGGTGCGATACAACCCACCCCGACCCAGCCTACCCTACTGGGTTTAAGGCATTAAAGAGTCGGAGGGGAAGAGAACTGACCAGCAGCAGCAGGAGGACGCCAGCCCCACTCGCATTTATTAAAAGTTTTTCCTCATACATACTACACCCCGCAACATGGGTGGAAATTAAATACATATTAACATATATAAAACTCACATTACAAGGGCTCATCCGGACAAGGAGGCAATGCAAATAACAGTATATGGATTGAAAGTTATTTACTAATGAAAATTTACCATGGACGGGGAGAAACAAACAATAAATTCCCAATTTTAATTATCAATGGCATTCCACCCATAATAGTCCAGTCATTAGGTGCTAAAAACGGATGGTTTAAAACAAATTCTGGTGGAGTCGTAATTTTTTGCTCCTATATGTTTTTGGGGGTGCTGATTACGAATCTGAGGTTTCCCACCAAAAAGTTTTGTTGGAATTTTAGTTAACATGACAAAAATGGACTTGCCCCCAGTTTTTTGCTTATAACTCAAAAACTATCCACTCTTTTATATTATCATCATATATCAAAAAAATCAGCACAAAATTTCCTACTATTTATGTCTCTACTATTTTTTTCCTTACGCGTACCGTTTAGGCGCTATAACTGGTTGAAGTTTGGCGAATGTTTGACTTACGTGCTAGCTCGGCTTGAACAACAACAAACCATCCTATCTGTATGCGGGAAAATATCTATATTACTAAATAAATTTCTGCCTAATTAATATACTTTTTCTATCGTAAAGTTCTTTGCTCGAATAAAGATTTTATCAGTTATATTATGAATATACTAACATAACCTGCACAAAATTCGTTCTAAATCTTTCTACCCCTGGTATTACCTGGCTTTCGCTTTCGAGGTTGCGAAGTAAACAACAGAGTAAATCTCAAGATTTTTTAAATAAGTTAGGAGACTTCAACATAGCCCTGTTATTATCCCATACCTGCTTCCCATTTCGTATTTCTCCCCGTCTTAGCAAATGTACTCGTCTGTCTGAAGCCCTGTTCCTTCGGTGATCCACTTGAGTCGTTGGGGATATATTTACGGTCTGTATGCCGTGAGCGATACACAATCAGAAACACCCATAGGGAACTGTACTGAGATCACCATCTGTCGTTTAACAACATTTTCTCAGAATGTTCTAGTAACCCTCGAGAAACAACGATTATTTGCTTTTCCAAAAGCGTAGAACACGGACAAGAATCTCGGAAACACGAACCACGGCAAAGGGAGCTTAGGCCCGATGCACACTAGCCGATTTGTGTCGTTGAAGCTATAAAAATAACAATAGTAACCCACATGCCCTATTGGAGACACGGGGAATAGAGTTACTATTATCGACCCCCCACTCTTCAACTTGACTGCAATCTAGTGTCTGTACTAAGAAACTTTCGAGATAATTATCAGTTGAGTTTCGAAAGGCCTTCGAGTTGTTGCTGTCTCTTTTTATACGAAAGTAGCATTTACACAACTAAATAAGTTTGCATTAAATGCGACAGTGAGTGTACCATGGCAACGTGTTTTATTTATAACAATAAATTAGAGAATGGAAATGATGAAGTGGTAGAGGTGAAAGAAAAGGAGGGGGAATCATTTCGACGAGCAAGCAAACAAAGAAAAGATGGAAAGGTGAATATTTTGACGGATAAAATATCCATCAAGGTGCATAAAAAATATCAGAAAAAAATATGTGAATGCAAAACTGTTAGCTGCCGTCTTGGGAAGAGGTTCAACCACGGTATATATGTGTGAATCCCCAATAACACGTTTTACAATAACTCCTTTCAGTCTTAAAAAAAAATTTAATTTTTATAACATCGAAAACGACTTCCAGTTCATCTACGTAATGTTGTGTATCAGGTACGAACGAATAGTGTGAGAGAAACTGTGTTGCAGCAAGCTGAAAAAAGGGGTGAAGAATGGGGAAAGCTATTTATACATCGTATTCTACCAGTCAGCGAATTGCCACCTGTTGACGCACAGCACCACAATTGAATGCACGAAAAATCTGTATAAACGTATTAAAGCTAATGAAAAGATAAAAGAGGTAAATATCACACTAAGATAGAGAATGCAATGACGTGCATTTATTGTTTTTTAGAGGATTCAGAAGAATGTCAGTTTTCATTGAAAGAGTTGATGGAACAAATAGACGGGGATTACTGTCCTGATATTTGCACCATCAAATTTCATCTGACACAGAAATATGGAGACAATATCTTGATCACAACCAAACATAGAAAATAAAATGTTATTTGTTTCAAAAGCATTGGTCATAAAATTTTATCAGACAACTGGTACCAACAGAAACGTTCATCTGAACAAGAGGAACTCATCCGAATTGTGAAGACTGCTGCATCAATAATATTAGAAGATATCCGATCGCAAGTATAAGAAACCCAGGAGTACCCTCCTCCAGATAATTTCTTACAAGAAAGTAAATTTATTATTCCTGAAACCCTTCGTGTTTTAACTGAGACGATCATTTTAAACAAAAAAATGAGGAGATCCGGAAAAATGGAAGAAAAGGTGTACTGCAATCTCACATTGTATGATCTCTGCTGCGAAACCAAAGTCTTTCATATCAGGTATGAAGGTTGGATTGGCGGCATTTCTTTATAAAAAGTATGGATCTAGAAAGTTTATTGTTATTTCGTCGTGACTTGGATTTTGTTCTTCCTATCCAGAAGTTGTTCGTTTTGAGGTTTCATCAATTTCCATCAACATCAACCTTTTTAGAGGTAATCAAGGAATTTTATTCATAATTAGTACTTATGCCTGGCGTTGTTCGTGACTAAATTACTTTCATGTCTAATATAACAGATGAAAAATTTATTTGCACAAGAAACATCACGGCAGAAAAAGTGTATTAAAAAAGTAAAGTGTATTAATAGTAAGATAGTAAATTTTAGTGCATACAAATAGGAAGATTTGTTATTGTTCAAGCCGCGCTAGCAGGCACGTCAAACATTCTCCAAACTTCAACCAGTTATAGCGTCTAAACGGTACGCGTAACGAAAAAATAGTATAGACATAAATTGTAGGAAATTTTGTGCTGATTATTTTGATATATGATGATAATATAAAAGAGTGGATAATTTTTGAGTTATAAGCAAAAAACTGGGGGCAAGTCCATTTTTTTCATGTTAACTAACATTCCAACAAAACTTTTTGGTGGGAAACCTCAGATTCATAATCAGCACCCCCAAAAAAGTATAGGAGCAAAAAATTACGACTCCACCAGAATTTGTTTTAAAAACCTACGTAATGACTGGACTATAAGATACAATTTGTGAGATGCACCGCAGATACCACACTCAAAACAGACACAGACAATTAAATCGGACACACAAACAAACTCTACACACAGAAGGAATTATTAAAACCATTATAAAAATCCTAATAGCTTAAATTTAATTTCAAATGTTTAAAATCTCAGAATGACAAGGTCAAACAAACTCTCCCCAAAATGACCAACTCAAAGCATACTATTAAAATTGAAAATAATTAAAATCAATTATATATCCAATATATATTCAATTAAACATAAAATCTCACAAACTATGTCATTAAAAATATAAAAAATTTAAAAAGGGGTAGACCAGCTACACTCTACTCAAGCGATCAAAAATCGCTCTACTAACTTTAAAACAATTCACAAATTTTTCGTGATTAGCCGCAGTCCACATTACGTTTTGAAGCCACAAACTCTTGGCTTCACAAGAGGGCTTCTTTAGGTGGTGATGTGGAATCTTGGAGAGGGAGGCGTCAGCTCATGTACCGTCCTCGTCATCTAACCATGGCTCAGAATTACGAGTTCTGTCCCAAAATAGCCCTCGTGTTGCTTCAAAACGGGACGTTAATATAACTGAACTAAACTAATCCAGATTATGTACAGTTCAAGAATTCTCCGAAAACGAAGAAACCTTCTCATCACAGTACCTACAAAACTGATGAGCTTCAATGATTCATTCTTACTTGGTTATAAGGTAATTTTGGGGCTACATTTTCTGTGGAAGGATGACTATTACTATAATGCAAGAACATATTTACCGCAGAATAAAAATCGAACAAGAGAGAGAGAAAACTCAATACACAAAAGTAATTAAATTCCTGAACAGCAAGCAAACGCCGTAATAAATATCACGTTGTTGACAATAATTTGGTTTTATGACTCACTTGCACTTTTTTTAACTTTATGAAGAATAGTTCTACCACAAAAATATAGATATTTAATGAGGTAAAAAGAGTCCGAATAGCTGTGCAAAATAGTGGCAAATTTTTCCTATTCTTCTGACAAACAGACTCTATTAATCAGAACAGAAGTGAAGAAAATGGAATTATTGTATGATTAAAGTATTTCATTTCGAAAACCCTTTTGATTATTAAACAACGCGCTGAAGCATTAAGCTGTTTAAAGAATTGGTAACTGATGTATGGCGCGAAAACACTTTTCTCGTTAATCGTAAGTCGTTTATTAAAACTGTTGCATGCCCTAACAATACCAAGATACAATACGCTATTATTTCATTTGTAAGGCGAATAAAGTAGAAATTACATAGCAGAATACTAATCAATCCAGTATTAATTCCACGATGGTGGTTGTGTGTTGGTTCCTTTCCTGTACTTGTTATTGAAAAGATTTCCTTCTTCTTCTATTAATAAACTGTTCCTACTATTCACAAGAAGTTTCTCGGCATCATTCATTGTTTTTGGTATTCTCATAATTCATGAAAGAATGATTCAATAAATGGAAAAAATTGTAATTTAAAATTACTATTTCTCACATATTCATGTATTACGAGCGAAATAGTAATTATCCATGAGGATAGTAAATAACATTCAAATTCTATTAATTAGTTTTCACAAATTGAAACAATGAAAAGCACAAGATGTACATAAATAGCATTTCAAGACAGAGTTATTTCAGTGACGTAAATAAGCTTTTAAAAATAATCACATGCTTACTCAAAGCGGAAACTTAGCGGAATTTGAAGTTTTAGAACTAGCGATTAGGTCAACACTAGACAATCTTATTAATCATGCGGCCATTAGTATATCTGAAAGAATTTTTTGTACATTATCTAATGCCTCAAAATAACAGAGTGATTATTTTAACTCTTTAAAGGTTCATTTTTTTAGTAATAGTATATTAAAATATCTTGGAGATTGAGATTTTTTTAAGAAAAAAAATTCACTAACCTTATTAGATAAAATTAATTTAATTTGTTAATTAATTTGTTTAAAAAATATAAAAAATCATTATCAATTGAAAATACTTCGGAATTGTTTCGGATAAGAATAGATAGGTTTTTGTTTCATTGAAAAATTAGTCAAGAACTTACGCCAACCTTCTATTCAACTGTAGGTGTTGGTACATTACTATCTCAAAATAATAATAATTAATTGAGCTTTTGTTGACTTAGATGTCACACTCATTTTTTACTAATTTATGTGTTGCGAATCCAAATACGGCCTAATTTTTTTTCAATCATATCAACTTTTTATGATACAAAATACTCTCCATGCTCCTCGAAAAACATACAAATTGTGCACATAGAATGGAAAATAACGAAAAATAATTTATCTGAATGTATCATTTTGTCCCTACATAGGACATATTGATACTATCCGTCAAATTGTGTAGGCAAGAAAGAAAAAAAATTATAGTCTTTCCTCAAGAGTTCAATGAGTGGAAAATCCCGCCAATTGCTCCAGTAATAGTCAACTAGCATGCATCCATCCCATCTACCTTGATATCGTCCTTCCATAACCTTCAAATCTTGATAGAACCGTTCTCCTTGTTTATCACTGACGACACCAAGATTTTCCAGAAACATATCAAGATGGCTATGCAGAAAATGCACCTTGATGCTCATGTTGCAGCTAAGCATCTTGTAAGAATCCAAAAGTTTCTGGACAATATTGATGTATTCTTTACTCTCCACCCAAAGTTTCTCACGTACTTTGCTATTCCATATGCACAGATAACAGGAATATTTTGTGTATCCGATGTTATGACTAAGAAAGAATCCTACCATTTAAAAGTAAACACAAATGACTCAATTGTGTATGTGATAATACAACAATACAGTACCGGTCAAAAAAGTGTTAAGTTCATGTTTTTTGGCTCTAACTCACCCAAAAGTGAACCTTTTTTGCTGAAATTCTCACACAATGTGTATTTTTAGGTATTTGTTTGGTGTATAAACCAATTATTATTCAAACAGCAAAAAATTAATTGAAATTAACAAATTTATTATTTCATTCAAAATAAGCAAAAGTTAACAACAAGTTGAAGTTTGTTGAAAGTATACAAAATTGCCAGGATAGATGAAAATATGAACAATTACATATTAATACTTGATGGCAAACCCCTTGGCATCAATAACAGCTTGGCACCCACGAGGCATAGAGTCGAGAAGAGTTTGGATGAAGGAGAGAGGGATCTTCTTCCATTCTTCCTCAAGTTGGGAGAACTTTTCATCGGCATTACTTACATTTCTTCCTACAAGACGACCCTCCTGCTCGGCCCATCCCCCTCGATAATGTTAAGGTCTGGGAATTGGCTTGGCCAGTCAAGGAGGGTCACATGACGGCGGGAGAACCAGTTTTGGATGTGTTTGGATCGGTGCTTCGGGTTATTATCCTGTTGGAAAATAACCCGAGGCCACGACCAAGAGAATTGCGTGAATACGGACGCATGGTGTTCTCAAGGATGTCTTCATTCTGAAACTTATCCATGATTCCCTGAAATGCGCATCAGGGGACCCATGCCGAGGCGAAAGACGCATCCCCAAACCAAGACATTTCCACAACCATGCTTCATTGTTGGAATCTAGTACTTGGGGCCGAAACGAGTGCTTTGGGGACGACGAATGCACTGTATCCCATCCGTATCAAACAACAAGTATTTGCTTTCATCACTCCAAAGGACATCTTCCCACTCTTTCTTGGTCCAGTCCTTGTGGGCCTTTTCCTATTCCACACGCGCCTTGCGATTCTTCGTAGAGATCATCGGTTTCTTGACGGGGCGTCTTCCATTCGGTCCAGCTGCTTGAAGCCTACGCCTGATAGTTCGAACAGAGGGTTCTGGGCTTAGGGGGTCACAAAGCTCGCGTGCAATGTCTACAGCCGTCAGGCGGGGATTGACACGTGAAAGACGTAAGATGTTCCTGTCGAAATGACGAGACGTAGAACGAAGACGTCCGGACTTAGGAACCTACGGTACTCCTCCCTGATCAACCCATCTCTTTAAGAACTTGGATATTCCACTCTCCGATATATTGAATTGTTTCTCAAGTTCGAGAAGAGTCCGACCTTGAGCGCGTCCATTAACTATGGCTTCTTGTTGCTGAATGGTCAAATTACGGATGCCACGACGAAAACCCATTATCAGTAAGAGGAAGTTTACTTCAGCAAAACGCTTATATAGAAACGTCCTAAAATAAGACTGGTAGATAAAAAAAGACATCACTCCAAATGTGATGAAATTTCAAATTTTTCAAAACTTTGTTAATTATTACTGTAGTTACTTGTAATTAGGTTTACGGTACTTCCAAAAACACGTAATCGTCACTTAAATTCGACTTAGAAGTTTAAAATAGTTTCTGACAACACTAGAAGAAGATATGTTCAAAACACATGAACTTGACACTTTTTTGACCGGTACTGTATGTCTCCATATTCTTCACAAAGAAAAACTAAATGGTCTATTGTGAGTGACCCAAAAAATCGCTAAAACACACGCACGAAGATACCCTTCGAACTATCGATGGACAGTCGCCAGTTGCGATATATTTTGTAATTCCACCATTAAACCTCACGTGTTATGGAAATATACAAAATCACTAGCACTTCCAAAGCACTATAGAAATTTACTTTCTCTAGTTCGAAAGTGCGGTACCTTCGTTCCTTTTTCAAGCAGGTTTTTCTCACGCAGACTTTATGCTAGGAGTTCTGAAGCCTTCTTTGGCAATCCCAAATCATTAAACTTATTCTGATCTAAACAAACGTGATCCTTACAAATAGAGTCATCTTCAGTTACAAAATCTGCATCCCTGTTGTCGCACGCTTCACCACCATAATCATATACTTCAAGAGAGGGAAATGTAACGAAACCGACACTGGGATTTCAGCTGAATGAGGCTGTGAGCGTATAGCTGACGGTAGACACTAGGATAGTCTATGTTAAATTTTTTGTTATACCCTGATATTTTCACCATGCAAAAATAACAGTCACTTATAACAGATATCAAGATAGCTTTCCACCATTCCTCACACGAGGGAGGCACTTCGCTTATCGGCCAATATCTCCTCCATTTCGCTTACAGTAATAGCGTGCAAATAAACGATAGGGAAGAAACGTGACATGATAGAAGAAAATATAGCTGCAGTTTCAAACTCAACATTCTTATTTTAGTCAATATCAGCTGAAAAAAAGCTGACAACAGAAAATCAGCTGAGACAACAAAAACTCTGTTCAAAATTGTTCCCCAGGGAAATAATTTAAGTGTTAAAACCGCATTATGTAGTCAAAGTGTTTATTTATTAATATTTTTTATGGTCTCAGAAGTTATTAAGAAACAAGAACTCTACTCTGAGATGGTTAAAATAGCTTAAGTTGACACGATGAATAAGTATACTTTACCATCTGTGATATAATATGTACTTCTATCATGTGTTAAATGGTTCCAAAAAATGTTCAGTTGTTCTCTTCAGCATCAACAGATTTTTCTTCTTTGGATATATTTAGTTTTAGGACTGAATGTCCCAGATCCAAAAGAAGATTGAATGTCCCAGGTAATATCGAAATTTAACACTGTTAATTTGGAAACAAGAATTCTTTTTCCGACATCGTATATTCTAAGAAATTAACTAAGATCCTGAAAAAAAGAGTAGCGTTGTGACGTACGCATCGCAATATAAATACTTTATTCCGTGTCCTGGTGTATCTATGGATAGTACAGTAACAAGAGAGACAAACTCCTAATGAACAACCCTAGGGAAATCTGAGAAAAATAAAAACTGCTTGAATACAAATTCCCTACATCCTTAGATTCGTGCTCCACTGAAATTTTCAGTGTGCATCTGGTATAAGCACGGAAGAGCGTGGATTTTTAGGAACAAGTGTAATCACCTGCCATAATACCAACAGTGCAAACAAATTTGTGTCAAAATTTATTTTATTATTTTTTTCTTTGCTCATTTTTTATTCAGAACAGTTTTTTTTCTGATTTTTCCGTTTAATTGTGTATATTTTCCAAACTTTTTTGTGTGGTTCCTGCATGTTTTATATTTAATCAAGTTCTGTTGTTTAAATGTTTTTTTATCATTTCTGTCTGTAAATGTCAAACTCTTTAAAAGTGTGTTGCCTAGAAAAGGCATATATTTGTTCTGATTCAGTAATTTCTAGAGTTCAAGTTTTGGGTTTTTTCGTAAGTTTAAACCACGGGGGAGGGGAGAATTCAAAGTTGTTCGGGGTATGGCATTCGCGTGGGTTCCCAGGGCCCTGTGGTGGAAATTGTTGTACTCATCCACCCTGCACCCACCCAACTGGTTAGATAACCCTTGTATCTAGGTCTTGTAGGTTATAGGCACCAGGGGTGCGGGATAGTGGCATGTCATGTATCTACAGATAGTGACAACTCAAGTTGACTATAGAAAGGAAACCATGAAGTGTACCATGACACCCAGTTAAATGATCCTGGTTGTGATCCAAATGTAATCAAAGTATGATCAAAAGCAATTGTCATATTTGAGAAGAACTTAGTTTTTAATGCCAGTAATCGATATTCCGAATAGTGAAACTCATTATTTAATACGAAAATTGCTTAATTTAAGGGAAAATTCTCTATAGTCCTAACACGCGTATAAACATATATTACGTCATTCACCTGTAGGGAAGTCTCTCGCAACATTCCAGAACTGTTAACTTAAATTGGAACTAACTTTAGAACCAGCACTTAGAACCAACGCTGTAGAATCAATGGACAACGCGCAAACGTGGTGCCACAAGCATTTAACTCTTTCAGGTATAAAGCAATGTATTGCATATCATCATTTGATTGACGACATTTATATGTACCATTTTGTATTATTATTTCAAATAAGATTGCCCTGTACTTTTAATCTCAGTTTTTAGTCAAATGCACTGTACTTCAAAGAGTTAAACCTGGCTACTTACACCATACGGCAAGTACCATAAGAGAGCAAAATTTCGAAATTCAGCGACCGGGGACCTTCAAAATCATTTTTTTTTAATTTTCAACTAATCAACTTTCAATTTTGCATACATTAATAGGAATACTATATAAGACAACATACAAAATTTCACTGCGATATAATTATTTATTTCTGAGTTATGGATATAAACGTAATTTTTATTAGCAATTAATTGTCTTAATGATAAATGTTCCAGGCACTTCAATTATTGTTCAAATTTCATGACATTTTATATAAGTATAAAAACATATATGGAGAAGAATTTTTGGCATTTATATAGTAGTCATTTTATTATTAATCATTAAATATTTTCTTCCATATCAAATATTGGGTATATTTTTTCCTAAATCAATAGTTTCGAGTTATTATGTGTCTTTATTTTGAAATTCCTTTCTAAAACATGAAAATTAATCTTAATTTTTATTTGAAAAGAGTTAGAGCAAGTAATAAAAAAATTAGAGCGATTCCCAGTAATTTTGGAGCGCCTGGAACGTTTTACATAAAGGCCATTAATCGTTATTAAAAATTGCATTTATACCCATAACTCAGAAACAAATATATATATTGCAGTGAAATTTAATGTGCTGTCGTAATATAGTGCTCATATTAATACCTGCAAAATTTCAAATGAATCAGCTTAAAATTTACCATAATGATTATGAAGATCTCTGGTCGCCTTAAGTATCGAGAAATGGACATTATTATTTTGATTAATGTTCTTCTGATCTTTGCTAACAAAGTTTACATTGCAACAGTTTTCATTTTATAAGCCTAAAGCGTCTATCCAATTTTCAAAAACCGAAATTTCCGCTGCCTGATAAAAAAAAAATACAGTGTCTAAATCTCAATGATGGTGATTGAAAGTAGTCGCGTTTATCATACGAGTGAACATACTTTTTTTCCGAAATGAAATCAGAAGTAGCTCGCTTGGTATGTTGTACTTTATGACAAAGGAATACAAAAGAATGCGGAGAAAGTTTTGAAGCAACTTGACAAAGAAATAAATTCTGAATCTTTGGGATGTGTCTATCATTCGTTCGTTCCTTTCGTAAAATCGACCTTTGATCATTCTCTCTTTACTGAAAACGTGTGTTAGCGATTATTTTTTAAAACTCACATTGTATTATGGAATTTTCTGGTGTGGGAAAAAAAACCTTAAGTAGAAAAATATGCTGAATTTAAAATTCTACAACTGATCAGAAGTTTTCATAATTGATATAGATGTTTATTCTATCTTCTCTGCTAATGTTTATCCTTGATCATCGCATTTACGACGTGCACAAATAAAAGTATTCTACTGTTTCTACTCTTTCACAGAAACAGCGAAGCACTAATCTGATTAATTCGCATCCGAAAACTCAATGATAGAAAAAATTCTGTTTTTAATGAAATATAACGATATAAATTAATTTGCTGACTAATTAAGAGCTATAGATGTTCCGTAAACTAATCATATGACGAATGTAGCTGCTCCCAAAGACTATATTTCTAATCTACAACTCTATTGCAATATTTTTTACATTGGAACTTGTTATATAATTCTTCCCTACAAAATGAATGGCATTAGCTACATTTTCAGAACTCTTTTCTTTGTATAATCCTCTATTCTTATTTTCGGGAAATCTACTGTGACTTAAACCTTTGTAAACTGGATAAAACTTTTCATTTTTAAAGTGTTTTAAGTGGTAAAATTATTTTTCTTTATTTATTTGTGACATTTTAATACATTCGGTGTACATCTTATGTTTCAAGGAGGAGATGTATGATAAAAACTGTAAAGAACAAGTAATACCAAAAAGTTGTTTGGTATTACTTGTTCTTTACAGTTCTCTTTTGTTGTAAAAAGCGTTAAATACTGATTATAGTTTTTATGAATTATATTAAATATCAATAACATCGCATACATTTAACTTATAAATGTATATAGCTATATTCTAGTGCTGCTTTCTTTTGTCTGAAGGTCATACGTACCTTTACCTTTTAATATCGTTCAGGGTTTTGCACGGATTTTATTACGATGTTTTTGTTTTTCAGAAGTAAATAGGGGTTTTTTTCTAATGTAAGAACTCTAATTAAAATTCAATCTAAAATTAATTATATTAACAGGTTCTCGTTATATAGATTTTATAAAACTTTTTAACAAGTTCTCTGATGAACTTGACATTTTTAATTTGTCTCTTGGTGCTTTTAAATCGAAATGTTTGCAGCTTTTATAGACATGATGTGTTTTATTTTGCCTTTTTACAACTTTTTAGATTTTTATGCGTTTTGATTTTCCGTGTTCTTATGTAATCGACCATTTTTTTTTAATGTTTTTTCATAGATTTTAATTTTTGTATTCTGTTTTTGGCGCCGTGTTTCAATTTATTTTTATCTTAAGTGTTGCAATTTATTTTTATCTCAAGTGTGTATTTACGTCTTTAAACTTTTAAACTCCTGGTGTGGTTTTAGAGGATTCGGTGCTTGCGTGTTTTGACTTTTTAACCCTTGCCTTTTGGAAATGGTCTTTTAATTTTTTTAAAAAAATACGACTTTTAGAATCAGTGTGTGTTTTAATGTTTTTGTGATTATGTGTTTTCGTTTTTAATTATATATGCGTTTGCAGAATTTTTATGATTTTGTGTATTCTATTTTGTGTATTCAACTTTTTATTTTCTAGCGCATTTTTTTTATTTACTCGTTGTGACTTTTGCTCTTCGTGTGTTTGTTTCTATAGCACTCTGTAGATGAAGTCTTCTCTGTAGTGTGTTTTTCTTTAATTAAATAGATTCTACATTACTTTAAAATTATTGAGTTTATTTATTTATTATATTCCTTATCGTTTCTATCGTATTCAGTTTTAAATTAATTGAATTTGCGTCAAGTTTTGCCTGGACTTTCTCTAAGGCACTCGTGGTATTTAAATACACCTGGTATAAATTTTATTAGTTGGGGCGTCAAAATTTAGTCAGAAATTATGTCACGAGATCGATTCTAAAGTAGGATGTTGATTTCAGGATTCATTTCCATTTTCGGAGAGATCAAGGTGAATGACTTCATGAATACTATCATCTTGATAAGTTGTAGCTAATAATTTGTTTTGCTTAATCTGTATCGTCTACAAATGATGTATAAGAAAACTGTTAATTTCTGCTCTGCCTAGACTTCTACTGCATGATTTAATAATAATACTAGCTGAGTGGCCCGGCGTTGCACGGGCTATCTCGAATAATGCGTCATTCTCTGACGGAGAGAAGAGATGAGGTCACGTGACACGTTCCCAACATTCTCTCCTAAATAAATAAGAAGAAAAGTGCGGTTCAAACATTCCGTTCTCGAAAACGCATCGAAATTGGCTTATTTTTTTAAAAAATCGTAAGAAAAACACAAAAAATCGCTATTTTGTAAAAAAAAATTATACCATGTCCTGGCGTTTATTCAAACTGAAGTATATACGCACGAAGCAAGATTCAGTGCATACATTAAATCTCAAAGTAAAACCTCACGGAAAACAACATTTTTTTGTAAAAACCCCAGTTAAACGATTTAATTTTTCCTCTTTCTTTGTATCAATTACCAAAACCCGTTAATAATGCCATCCATACTGCATTGTTGTATTGTTGAGGGATCCATGCAGCTTTCAACTATGAAAGGGAGACACGCAAATCAGTATTTGTTTAAACAATGAAGACGGTTTGAATTGGGCTGCAACATTGAATAGTATTGTTGCAAATTATTTTTTTAATTAATATCTTTTTACTAATTATAATTTCGGAATTTAAATGGTCAAAATGGATTCCATGGATTATTTCCCATCATTTGGTACTTTCGTCACGCTTCTCCGTTCAGGGGTTCGTGAGAAGATAGCTACACATGCATACATACATAAAAGTCGAATTTTATCAATTTAATCCAACTTTATTTCGGTAATTTCGTTTTCAATGGTGAATTTTATTTCGGTAATTTCGTTTTGAATGGTGAATTTTATTTCGGTAATTTCGTTTTCAATGGTGAATTTTATTTTGAAACTCTCACGCATCACACTGATTCGTGGAAAAAGAAAAACTTTTTTTCTTTCAGTAATATTATTTCAACACCATGACACTAAAAGTACATAAGCAATATACATAGAACGAATATTTCATAATAAAAAAAGAGTACTTAAGAAATATCTTAACAGTAGAAAACTAAGTTTGAATTTGTGATGAGTTGCATAAGATTTCAACATAGTATAATATACTGCGAGGCACTTGAACTTAATTTACAAATGGTTAGGTGTTTCTTTCTTCTAATGAAGCATTATACTGTTTTTCTCTCTGTTTTTTATTTCATTTTCAAATGAAATTATTTTCTTCTTAAATAACTGACGCTATCATTTGCTGAAAACTTCGCTCTCATGTCTTTTGAGACACTGTTTTTGACGATTCGTATTTGTTGGCAGCAATTTTTTCCAGCTTTGGTTTCATTTGTCTGGAGCTTCTCATAAACTTTTGTCACCTACTTTTCATAAACTTTTGTCACAACTTTTGTCACACATATTCATATTGGCAATTGAATTGCATATTCTAATTTTTCCTTGCGTATTCCCAGTTCATATCAGGTTAATTAAAAACCATCTACCTTCTATAAAAGTAAATCGATTTCGAAATCTACATAACAAAATTTCTTTTGCTCATAGGAATTCAATATTCGTAGACACCATGTAAAAGCAATTGCACAAAGCGAAATGAATTATTTCTTTACTTTCGTTTTTGAGAGGCATGGGTAGAGGGAGGGATTCAATTCGAAAGTTTTCTTTTTTTATGCCAGAAAATATTTATGAATGAAAATGGAATGGTATGGATAATTTTTACTTTCTTTCATCCTGATATTGATGATATATTTTAAACTCCGAAATCAAAATTTGAATGCGATTGGATATATAAAATTTGAGCATGATTGGTATGTAACATGAATTACATACAGTAACCATTTTTCATAGCCTTCTTCCCATCGGCGTTCCATGTGTAACATGTTCTGCATACATTAATTAATTTGACGATTGAGCTTTATTAAAATAACTACCGTACAATTATACTCTTACAATTTTGAATAAGTATGCGTCATAATTGCGAAGCTGCTTTACTCAATCAAGTTTCTACTGGAAACTATTCACAGCGCTATCTCTTTCCTTATCGCTAATTTTTCGTACTTTTATATGCCATTTCAACCGTGGGCTACTTGCAGGAACTACCGTGGGCTACTTGTTGTTTCCATGTATTCTGAAATGCAACCATCTGACGACCACTAGTTTCTACAACACACTAAATAGGCGTATTTTAATTCGGAAAAGCACGGTTTATGTTTGAGTGTGAGTGTATATAATTATTTTCGAATTTTACTAAAGCCCTGTAACAAAAGAAAGTTTAAGATCAATTTAGAAACATGACTAGTTATTTCAAAAATGGTTTCTTTTTCAACAAGAATTTATAGTTTTTTTAAACTTTTTTTATTATTCAGACGTTCCCCCTTTCAGATAAATGGAAGCAACCCCTTTGTCCATCGAATTATTTCTAAATTTATTTCACTTTATATCATTCCATATTTTTAAATTTTGTTTCCTAAAATTTACCTGGGTGATCGCGTGACAAGCTTTTGCTGAATATGCATAATTAAAGTAATCTGAATTTAAAATTTCTTATCAAATATTTAGATACCTAATACAATCCTAATATGTCTTAAAATTACTTATACATTTTATATGTTTAACTTTAAACAAAAACACTTTGAATCTTCATTTTTCTTCATGGCGTTAAAGATCAGTTACAACTCTCAGGTCCTTGTAGGTATATTCGACAAGATCTATCTGTAGAAAAATGCGTTCACTCCGCAATACCAGTAAAACAGCAAATTATTCCAGCCTTTCCATTGACTTCTATTTTGAATTATAAATTAAGCATATATTTGTTTTTATTTTATATTAAAATAGTAAGAATTCTATTAACGCCATTAAAAAGATCATGAATAAAAGCTTTAATTATTAAAGTTGTGTGTTGTTGAACACAGAAAACAATTACTATTGACTGAATAAAAAAAAATTTAATATAAATTTTGCAGAGTAAAGAGAATAAATAAAAGAAATGTTTATGGTAAAGTACGAAAGTACACAGAACAGTGGCAGATCAGGATTGGGGGGGGGGGGGCTGGGGTGTAAATTTTTGTCGATCATTGAATATTAAAGGAGATCCTCATGGTTTATTTAAACAAAAACACTTCAACTTTATAGATTTTACTCACCTGACAATAAGAATCATAAAGAACGCTACAATACTTTCGATAATTTAATAAAAAACATAATGAAATAATTAGCCAAAAAGTGTTTTCGACCGCGTGAACATACAAGTACGAGTGGAATGATTACAAAAGTGAGGATATTTTCGAGTCTGTCAAGCCAGGAAGAAATGTTGTCACGTTTTTTTTTTTTATTTATTTATGATTAAGAACAAATAGTTGAAGTAATTTAAATAAAATCAAAAATTATGGTTTAACTCTGGGGGTCTGCATCCCCATAGCCCCCCTCCCGTATTCTCCCCTGACTAAGAGTATTTACGAAAGGGCCTCGTAATTTTGATCCACGACGAGTTAGCAATCTCTTTCAAAAATTTCCGCGCCACATAAGCAGAAGGACACTGGCTCAAAGGGAAAGAGCATCAGGCTCGAACTCGTGACTCTCCAGTTTCAATACTGTGAATCTGCCACCACGGATTTGGGCTTTTAGATAAATGAACTTGACGGTAATAACGATAGAAAAGTAGTTGGAATCGCCGGAAGACAACAAAAAGAATAACTTGAAGCTCTGGAAATTGGCAAATATTCGAAAGGAAGTACAGCTTTGATTATTTACAGAAAATTTTTCTTTGTGAGATATTTGACCATTTTTGTCTTATTGTCAATCTCGCTTCTCAAATTCTTGAAAGCAAAGCTCATTTTCATATAAAAATGTTCGAACTGACCACCGATGGATGAAAGTTTCCAATGCTTCTCGGTATGTCATTCAATCTGTGGATGACATCATCTTCGATATGACGGCTTGTTGGATAGAAACAAGCATTACCATTCCATTTACGTACGGTAGGGTAAGTGTCGTATTATTCACGAACGAAATATATTATCGGGAAGCGAAAATTACTGACAATTTCTAGATTGCCCTTTCATTCAAGTCTGGTAGCGGATTTTCATTTACAAAATAGACAGTGGCGGCGATTGCGTGACAAAAGTTAGGGAGCGATAGTATTTAGGGACACCTAAAAGTACCCGTAGGCAACAAAATTTAAAAATTAAGTTACAAAATTAACTAGCTTTCCCGGACCCAATTGTTATTTTATATTTCTTGTTTTAGGCAGCTAAAATGAAATAAACATTTTTTTTCCGCAAAAAGAGGGGGGAACTGCCCCCCCCAAATCGCAGCCATTGACTAAAAGCATCCATAAAATCATTATTTGTAACATTAGCACAAGTCTACAATTAAACCGAAGTGCTTTTAGAATTCACAAATAGTCGGTAAAAATTTCATTGAAAAAAGCATAGCTTGTTTAAATTAAAACAAAAAGTGATAAATTTCTGAAATCCAACCATTGAATAAAATATAAGGAACGATCAAAAACATTGAGTTAGATTGCCTGTGCTAAATCAGGGGTTTCAAACTGGATGCACGCCATATAAATGTACACAATTCCATTGATGAACACTTAGGCATCTGGAAAAAGTCTAAATAATTTCAAAAGCACTATTGTCCCTTTAAAAGATATCGCGGTTATCAATCATACTGATTGAACAAAGATGTTCTTTCCACTCATCTGACCAATGGTCATTAAGAGATACGCAGTCGTCTTAATGCGGGGTAGACGGCAGGTAACATTGATAGCAAGTTTGATGGTTCTCTTCATTTTTAGGCATTGCAAGCTTCAAATTTTCTTAAATGTCAGAGGATTAATTGAAAATCAAGCACCAGTGATCATTTATTTAATTTTCCCGGTGTACTTTGTCGGTTTAACTTTAAACTACTGTTTTTTTATAATTCCTAGTTAGGGGCCGCTAAAATAAAATAAAAATTTAATTTTTCGCATAAAAAGTGGGAGGACGGTTGCCCGACCCCTAGCCACCCCGATTCGCCGCCACTGAAAATAGAACTGGATTTATCGTAAAGAGGTTTTATAAACTTCAAATAAATGAGGCTTTTTTCTAAAACGACAGACAATAGAATTCAAAAACGTTTAATTAAAATGTGTGAGAACAAAGCAATGCTCGAAAGCTGATTTATCCTTAATAGAAGGCAATGCAGGGAAACTTCGATAGTAATACTCAATCTTCTTATGGTATCCCGTTCTCCAATGATGTTTCATCAAAACACTTAATTCAAGGCTTCTTGACATACGAGTCTTGACCCAAAATGAAGGAGGAAATACTATGTCATCTTGTGCCAAAGTAAATTTTTAGAAAGTTAATGATCAAAAATAAAAAATAAAACTATTTTTATTTTAAAAACTGTACTAATGCTTATCAAAAAATGGTATTAAAACTATTTTTTATTATTTACTCATTAGATTGCACTTTATTTGCTTATTTTCCTACATGTTTACAAACTTGTGTCTGTGATAGAGAAAGCTTAAGAAGTCCTGCTCTATGCACACGACGTTAAAAATGTCCCGGTTAGTGCAAGTTTTCTTAAAAAAGATTTCCAGTTTGGTGTATTTCTCCAAGGAAAATCGAATCAGATTTTCTTTCTCTTTTACATTTATACCTTCTGGAATAAATAGCTTTTTTTATTCAGATGGACATTTTTTAAGCATCTACGTTATTTTATCCGGGTAAAGAAAAACACCGGAAGTACTTACCATTTTTATATACAAAATCTGGATCGATATTTTTTCCATTCCAAAAAAAAAATTAACTGCCTGTTATTCATATTTTTATCACTGAAAAAAGTACCGGAAATAGAATCTTTTTCTTTATTTTTTATAATTTTTGTTATTAAACCGCTTCAGCCGCAATCTCAGGAAATTTGAAACAAGGACGTCAAAAAGAAAGTGATTTCCTGTAGCCGAAAAGGCAGAAATCATCGAAAAAGCTCCAGAATTTTATAGCACTAAAACTGATAGGAAAAAAACTCGCTGGGGATTGCTTTTTCTACATAGCAAACTTAGCAACACTCAGCTTTTTCTTCATAGAATTAATTCGGAGAAGCTAGAAAAATTTTGGGAAAAAAAGAAAACTATAAGAATATCTGTCCGAAATGAATTGAAACTTATTTTGAAAAACTTTTTATTGAAATAAAATCTCAGAGTAAAGATATCCGTAAAATAGATCCATTTGAACACAAATGCTCTTATAGTACAAGATCATTCAAAATGATTGCCCGATTACAAAAGATTATAACTGTATAATGTAAAATGATGCAAACATAAGATTTACATAGAGTATTAGAAGAAGTTCAAAGTTTGCCTTCATGGCTTCTAGGGTTGTCGTAGCATAATTCAAATGCTTGACGTAGCTTTCTTCTTTCAGTTCCTACAGATGTTGAAATCTGTACGGATTTCATACAAAGTTTGCTTCTAAGAACCGCTGATTTATACCTCCCTGATGGCTTCGCAGGTCGATTCCTGTAGTCTGGTAGGTTAATTCTCTCAACGTTTTGCTGTCGATACACTTGACCAGCCGACACTTTTCCTTTCGTACACACATCCTGTTTCGACAAACTGCCGATGCCATCTACCTACGCTATTGGTGCCTGGACTTGCATGACTGTATATGCCACTGACGAAATTTTCTCTGCATTGTCATGGCAGAACGACATTATTCAAACTCCAAAATGCAGAACGCCTTGTGTAGGGTCATTTTCAATTGTGATTCCGCGCATGTGCAGTTTCCTATTCAGTGCACTTGCTCCACAACAAACGGAACTTGGCGCTTCCTTTCACTACTTTGTGAAATCTTAACTTAGCATCACTTTTCATTAAATAGCAAGAACGATTTATAATCAAGGCTATCATTTTTCAATTGCCCTGCATTTCCTCTTCTTGGATATTAAGAAGCGACTTCAAATTGTTGAATTGATTTAGATGTGAGAATTAGTGTATTTAAAAACAGACCAGTAGGACTGGGCAGTTATTTTAATATGCTTCATGATATGATATCGAGAGTAAAATGAAGAATCTATCACAATGGCAGATGGTTAAGTTTTAATCTGTCTGAAAGCAGTTGGGAACAAAAATAATTGGGTTTAAAAAAACCCAATTATTTTGGCAAAGTTTAAAAATTTGCATGATTTAAGAATGATAAACTTTTACAGGCTAACTGTCATTTGTATGCACACTCAAAGATAACAGAAAAATATTCTCACGTTTTCTTCGAACTCGAAATATTCTCAAGATGATGAAATGATCTATAAGATAGTACGCTTAAAAAATTTTCAGCAATGAATGCACTCTGATTAATGAAAAACATTTCATAAACGATTAGCGCATCGCTCTAGCGCATGCTGGTCTGAAGAGAAAAACTGATGTTCCACTTCAGTGTGAAATTGAGTTTGAAATTTTATTTCCATTAAAGAGCACAAGTAAAATTTATTCGTAGGAATTATGAGTTCATTAAACGTTCTCTACGGGAAGGTAGAAGGGAAGTACTTTTTTCATTTGAAATTAAAGATGCTTGGAACCAAAACTTAAGTTCCGTTAAATTAACGGTCTATTAGAAGTACTTTATTTGATGTTTCAGCGAAGGCTTCAGTTAAGTTAGCTTAGTTACATTAATTTCTCGTTTTGAAACAACACGAGAGCTATTTTGAAGGGTCTCGTGATTTTAAACCACTTTCACCTGATGAGGACGATACTTCTACCCACTCTACAAAATTTCACATCTGGGAAGCGGAAGGAAGTTCGACTCACAACGGCAGATACTAGAGCCACATACAAGGCTTATATCTGCTGGAATCAGGTCTCGAACCTGAAATCCTCCTGTCCGGTACTCAGATCTTATATACCCAGGCACCACAGATTCAACAAGGGATAGAAGAAGAGAAGCAGACTTAGAATGATAAGATACCGAGCTTCTGTCATGAGGGTATTTCCAATAGCAACCGAAAAAAGCTCTTGGGCATCACATCTTATTAGATAAATTCTGATGTGAAGGACTGTATAACAGAATCGCCACAGCAGATTCAGAAATCGTGAATTGAGGTTTGAAACCTTGTCTCCTTACTGTATCGCCGTACATCATTATTTAAAACCCGTTTATTACAACATTATTAGACCCGTTAATACGAGCATTACTTACAATCTTGACGGATGAAGAGGTTAATCATTATTCACACACTGATAAAATGAATACCTATTTTCATTTACGGAGTTGCTATTAACATATAAGAGCAATGACTGTGCAGGAAATATTTTTTCCTAACAGGAGAATTGAGGATTGAGAAACATTTGACTGGCTATACCAACTATTGTCTGAAACTGGAACCTTTACAAGGCGATAGGCATTATGTTTCTTTTCAGACTAGTCAAAAAAAATCATGTGAACTATAGAAACAACTTTAAGAATAGTGATAACCTGCTCACAAGTTGGCAGTAGCGTTGTTTTAGGTACGATAAATTGTTATCATATTAATCTTCCAGATGCATTTTGTATTAAAATTTCGTAACTAGATTAAGCATATAAAACTTGCTTCCTAGTTCAAAGCAATAGCGAGGCTGCGGTTATATTGTTTCGGCTTTCGATCCTGAAGGTTCCAGTGTTGAAACTCAATTCCACCAAATATCCGTCAGGTATGTGCACCTGCTGCACGTTCAATTTAACGTCGAGGGTACTCCCACTGGCATAAGGCGGAGTTTTCTTAGTTGTCTTCATCTAAATACGGTTTAAAATGACGAGGTCCATTCCAAAATAGCCAGAGTGTTGCTTTGAAACGGGACATTAATAGGACTCAAAAAATAGCTTACGTGAACACTGGTTGCTCATGATCATTGTAAAATCCATTACCCATAATCATGTAGCTTTAAAATGAGAGTTTTTATTGACTATTCTGCATTACCCTTAGTTATAGCTCTAAAACCTCAAGTGTTTATGAGTAATTGCATTAATTTTTAGAAGATTCATAAAGGCATCTCTTTACTTTCCAAGTCCAAGACCATATTTATTTTTTTATAAAGCTTAATTTTTATACCTACAAATGAAAAAAGATAGCAAACATCAAAATTGGAAATCATAGCTTTTTACTAATATTAAAATATTTCAATTTATTATGAATTCCATGAAATAAGAAAAAATATTCTTCTCCAATCTTATATTTGGATTAAACAAAGAAATGATAATTTCTATTTCAAGATTTGGAAGGAGAATATTTAAGCGCTGATTTGAGATCTTGAATTATTTCGTAGAAGGAAATTTGCATCTCATTTCATGAATACTTTAAGAACTAGATAAGTATGCATGTTTAGGACTAAAAATATTTAAAACATTACTTTCGAAATAAAGAAGAGGAATAATTTAAATTCGATTTTCTAACTTTGTCTTAACATGTTTTTTCATTTATACCGACGCATTAAGAATAACAATGGACAAAACCAACAATTTCTAAAACATTATTGTCCAATATTGTCTTAATTGAATACCTAAACACAAACATAAGCCTGAAAAAAATGATTTTTCTTGTGTTGGGAAAGATTATGAAATGAATATTAATTTTTATTACGATATTAAATAACAATTAGATGTCCCTTATGTATGTGAAAAAAATTAAAAGTCCGGCAGTGTGCGGCATTTTGTTACTATATTGTTGACATAAATATTTCTGATAATAAAAAATATTCTATCTAGTGACGTAAACATAAATCTGAAATACACAAATTTATAAATACATGCATATTGCAACCTTACCCATTTTAGAATTTATTACCAAGTTCTTTTTGTTTAACTAATCGAATACATAAAGAATTCACATCCATTTGGAGGTACATTCGCAACGAAGCAAGAGGCCGATAAATTTCTCGTCAAAGAATTCTTATCAGAGGAATAAATTAAACGTTATTCAGAAATACTTTGAAACGGAATCGTATCGCATTTAAAATGATCACAAAAGAGTGAAGGTTTGACAATCTACGCAGTTAAAACAAAAGAGACGTTTTTTTTTTCTTTTGCTGATATGTAAACGCAGATACATTACTCTTCTAACATGATGATAACGCTAGATCGTCAAATTATCACTCTATTTTGACTCTAACACACATGACTTCTGAAAAGAATTGAAACCAGATAGTTGGTTGGTAGTATTTTGTATAGCAACAGCCAGATTTCACGATTTTGAGCAAATGACAACATACGAAATTACGTCATAGGTCTAAATCCTCTGTCGTTCGGTTATATGACATCGAAACTAAGAGAGGAATCCTGGGAATTACCAAGGAGCATCAAATTCCTTCTGCCTTAATCAGAAATATTCAGTTTCATTATTCTAAGCTCAATTCGACTATGACAATAACTTGCCCTTAATCGGATCCTTGACCAGCGAAGTCGCTCTTGATGATATTCGTTCCTTTTTGATAAGCGTAGTTTCATGTTCCCCTAGCTCAAATTCTTGTTATCTAAACGTGTGTTAATGTTCTAAGAGATTATCTGGTTACAAGTTTCATCATGCTAATGATGAAACTTGTAACAAAACGGTACGGTTTTTTTTTCTTTCTTTTTGTTATTGCTTCCTGTCCTCGTTCAAAATCTCTCACAGCTTTGTGTTATCGATGTATAAAAGCTAGAAAGACTGAATCATTTTTAGATTATCATAGCTTTTTCTACTCAAATGTCTAAGAACTTACGAGTTGGTCATTAATTCTACTATAGTCCTATAACCTGCAAAACTTGTAAAATCTACAAAATCATGGGATTCTTTGGCAGAAAAGAATTAAGAATTTCCAACTACTAGGCTGCAAGTTTTGTTTCCAAACTACTAGATTGCAAAAAATGTCGCCTGAGCATTTTGTATATGGTTAAAACCTTTATCCTCTAATTTTTAAATAATTCGTTAAGATGTGAAAAGAATGAAACCTGAAGTTGAACTTCGATATTCTTTTCTTACTTCAAATATAAAAATTTATTCCCTAGTCAAAAATGGAAATTCACTTCAAGAGTGATAAAATACTTTCATAAAAATTGAAAACTTTTTTGACTTGAAATTTTTGGTTAAATTTCCAGTTCGAGGTTTAAACTTAAGTGCCATAAATTACAGATACCTGATTAGCGATAAGAAAACCACACCGACCCGGCCTACCCGAAAATGTGTGAGGACTCTAGAGGGACGATGAACCTGATTAGTGAGAAGTAGTTGCTCCTCTGCCCTTCCTAATTGCTATCACACAATAAGAAATAGATTCAACAAGTTTGCGGAAGTATAGAGACATTGGACACCAAACCCCTGCTAACACTTCGTATGAATCAGTTAAGGAAGCTCGTGGTGGATGATGCGATTGCTCAACTTTTTTCCAGAGTATCTCGATTGTACTCAGTGAGATTCAAGTCTGGCCTTCTTGTTGGCCATTTCTACAGAGGATATTCAATACTATTGTCAGGAGCCATTGTTCTATTGGTACATTCTATTTACATTCGGTTGGAGGGAGAGTATGAAATGATGTAATTAGATCGCCCAGTAGGTCTACGAAATTAGATGTAGTGAGGATGCTTGTACCCAAACATTAATACAGAAAACAACTCAGGCCTTCAGTTAACCACCTGACCTTGCAAAATTCCAAACTAACAACCTTACATAATACACGTAAATTCCTTTACGATAACTGAAATGGGAGAAGAAATTATATCTCAAGTACGTGTTGTAATTTCTTACTTTATGATGCTATTAAACAAAATAATATGAAATGTTCAGAAGCCTTCAGATTTTGCACCGAGTTGCCCAAGCATAAACGACTAATTATATCTTGTCAATCTTACTGATATATTCTAGAAGCTGCAAATGCCACTGAAAATAGCCAGAATGTTCTACTTTCGACTTTCTTGCATATTTACACAACACGGTGCGTTTTATGTTAAGCTTCGTAGCATAGTGATGAGAATTGAGTATGCATTTGGGATCTCTTCCCGTTCACAGAATGAATCCAAACTTCGATAGAGATTCACAATTTTTGTTACAAGTCGACTTAACAAATTTCATTTATCTTTCTTGTTGCGTTTCTGAGTTATCGTGTTCCCATCCACATGGACAGAAAAATGGCCATTCTACCGGTTTACAGATGTAGACCACAATTAAACACTTAATTATCTATATTTTGAGGATGAATATATAAAAATTATTCATGTAGCTAGTTCCCTATTCGTACGCACGAATGAACCGATCGACAGACGCCTTCGAAGGATTTGGTCCAAAATATGACACGGATATGCAATTCTAGTAATAAGAAGATAATTTCATTTGCCTAGCTCTGTTGCGTTTTGAATCATCGTGTTCACTTGTACGCGGAAGGACAGACAAGCGTATTTTAGTGTCTAAACCGCAAACTCAATTTCATCCTTCTAGATTGTTGTGTTTCTGAACTATCGTGTTCACAGACAGAACCATGGCCCTGTTCCCACAACCACTACGGCTGCTGCACCAGTTGGATGGGCAGACAGAAAAACATAATTCCGAAAATGATTTCTCCAGATTCCCAAACATAGAATAGCCGGAGGTCTTAAATACAGAGATTTATTAAATTATCGAAGTCACATTTTTTGACGGTTACATTACTTTTGCTTTGTATACTATAAAATAAAATTGCTTAAAATGCCTGTGTGTTGAAGTTTGTGATGAAATTCGGTTATTATGGATTTGGGAGAAATATTTTTCAATGATTTTTTCTTACCATGAAGGATTTTTTTAATTATCCGCTTTTACTAAAATTTAAAGATCACATGTTTCCCATATACAAATTGTAGGCATGTAAAATATTTTGCCCAGTGTGGTTTGTTATAAATCCACTTATCGGTTTCAGTTCCTTTATTTTTATTGCAATTTGCTTTTGAAAAAAGATAATCCAGAATTCTGATAGGAGACTTTTGCAAAAGCAGTAGTTGAATCTTGGCGGACTTCTTCAAAATACCCAAATACAGATATATCTAGCACAATCAAAAAATTTCTTTTGCAATGCAATCAAGACATATTGAATTTCGTAACATCGCAGTTCGTTCCCAACCAAATCCCAGCTCGTTCCCAAATTTCCATATGCATAAACCAGATTAAGCTGAGGTAGAGATGAAATTCAATACAGTCTTGTTTCTGATGTCTGTTTGTTATAAACAAAACAAGTTATTTATTACACTAGACATTTCATTTCAGATCTCACGAGTATCAGCTACTTTGTTAAAATTCAAAATCGAAACTGCTTACTTTGCGAGCATATTACCAGTTAGCTTTCTTTCCAACCGTTTTTTCACTTTCTAGTATAATAAATAAAGAAAGCACTGTAATATTAAGAAAATTGAACTCGAGATATTGGTGAGTCTTCATGTTTTAGACCTCTCCGAGTCTGAAAAAGCATTTTCGGCCTCTGGGAATTCTATCTGTGCATACGTAACTCAAAAACGCAACGAGTTAGATGAATGAAATTTGGTATGGGATCTTTACACCAAAATTGTAGATTTCTGTCAAATGTTGGACGAAATGCGTCGAAGGGACCTGCCTATGTGTGTGTGAAAAAAACGCCGACGAATAAACGCAACAAATCAAATCAATGAAATTTGGTATTTGCCACCCAAATTGTAGATAATACGTATTAAATTTTGGACCCAATCGGTCGACAGCAAGAGGTCCAGAATGCTTATTCGATTCTCTTCACTATAGGACGTACATCAAAACAAATGTGCCGTACTATGGAAGTATACGAGAAGTCGACGAGAAAATACTTCAGCTGATACTGTTGTGAAATTATATTTCCATAATATTTTTCATCGTTTTTTACAACGTGATCTCATATGTCGAGACAGATGAGACATAGATAAATACATAGACCAGACATAGACAACCTAAAGCCTTTTAAGCAATGACTCTTTGAAAGACGTATATATCAAAAATTTCGTTTTGGGAGATATTGGATGTACTAAGATGACCAAGATAGGCTTACTTGTGATCTAGTCTCTGCCCACTCAATATTCTTTATCTTTTTAAAGAAGAAAAAATACACTCTAAACCTACTCATGTATTTCTTCTAAGCTTCTCAAATAATATTGCCTTTGGGCAGAAATAATTCATGTAATCATAATATAGAATTTAGTTTGTGCATTTCCTACTTTCGAGAATTCAGAGCGTTGATTTTTTAATCTTGTATCATTCACAGATGTCCTTGAATCACTCGTATTTAATTGAAGTGGTAATAACATCAAAATTGTGTAATACCAAACAAGTGTTTCTAAAACACAAGCAACCGCGCATTTTGTCTCACGAAGTTTCTTTCAATTCAACTTGCAGGTATCCAACCTTAATACCATGCAAAATACGAGTTTATTTCCAGATGACAAATGACAAAAATCATTTATTTGATAACAGATTGAGTTGTTTTCTTTTTAAATTGAGAGGTTTATAAACCCTACATTCGTCACTATTCATTCAAAAAATATTTTGAGAGGTCTTTAAGTAAACAAGCACTCAGAAAAGTATCTTGAATATGATTCAGGCCCATAACAGTGGAGGTCCTTTAAGGTTGGAGATAACTTGTGCAACCGTCTCGGGGCCCAATAATCTAGAAGCATAAAGATATTGTAAAATATTTTCAAGATATTGTCCCATATCCTCAATATTGTACAATACATGGTTCATCCTAATTCATGAGCAAAGCTTTTAGAGATGGTAGGGGGCAAATATATTTTTGTGCAGGAATGTATTGGCCCTATTGAGACACAAAGGCAAGAAATGGACATTAACTTAAACAGTTTGCTAACAACATCGTTGGCAAGTGTGTTTTTTCCACAGCAGTTTTTAAGAAAATAACTCAAAACTACGTCCTCCCGTGTTCATGTATGCTTGGGAGCGTCAATCGAGTGATTGGTGTAGAATTTTAAAGATGTCAGGTATTTCTCGGAAACGAATATTCGAACGAAAGGCCCTTCACGAATCCGTCCAAAAATATAGCCAAACATTTTATCGACGCCTATAAGCGTGTATTACTATTGGTGGACGCAGTTTAAGTAAAAACTGCAACCCTTTTCGTGAAGAAATAGTTGTCAACGATCCTGTAAAAAAACCATTTATGTTTGCTTTCCTGTGTATTTCTGATGTTTGGGTGTCAACGGATCACTTGCACCCATACATTCTTATACAAAAAATGTTTGTTGTAATAAACTCTACCACCCCTTAAGGTTTTGTCCACGAATTCTGATTCTCCCTACATTGTAAAAATATCGCAGCATTATTCTAGAATATCTTCTGACCTTAGGGAGGAAAACGAGCCTAAATATTTATTCACCAATTTGCACCTCTTTTTTCCCAAAATTTGGGTAGTGTTTGCTTAGCAGTTCCAGACACTGAAACTTCTCTCAAGGCCTGTGGCAACTCTTACTACTGATCGCGTCCTAAATCTTCTGCTTCGCAAATGCAGTTTCAGTGATTCATTTTTCTTGCCACTTCTTGCCACTACATAAATCCCAAATTTTATAATTATAAAACATAACTGCGCATTTTCTTTAGTTTAACAAATAACTCCCTTCTCCTCCTAATTTTTACACACTTTTATTCATTTGACTTGTTTCATGTTCGTAAAGATAGAATTTTGTAATCGTTTTATTCATTTACTTCCTCATGTGCTAGCGTTTTGAAATTTTATACATTTGTGTATTCTCGATAACAATATATTATTTTAATATTTTCAGAACTTAATTGTCAGTTAATCGACTAATTTAATTAGATTTTCCATACGTGTGAGGCCACCTGGTAGTGAATTTGAGAAAAAAAATGACTTCAGGATTCCCTAATATTTATAATAAAGAATTTTAAATTAAATTCTACTAAAAAGTAGAAAATAATAAAATACAAAATCTACTTTTTAGTACACTAATAAAAGTGTTTTTCAAAAGCTGATTTTCTTAATAATTTAAGAACTACCGTTTATTTTCTCAGATCTATTTCAAATATCGATCCTATAAAGATAAACAATTTAAATGTAAAGAAGCAACCAGAGCATTTAAAATAAGACCGCCAATCCTGCCAGAGATTAGAAACCGTTTCTGATGCATAAGTATTAACTCTGAACTCGCAAGTAAACTTATCCAAAGCTTTCTGAGAATCAAATTTGGGCTTCGCTTTCACAATCCAAAAAGAGTTCATTAGCTCGCCATATTTCTTTAACATGTCGGTCAAAAAGAAGCATAATTTACACTTAATTAAACGCATCCGATCAATTAAAAAACGAATATTAAAATTTATATATGCAACATTAAGCACAAATGAAAACAAATATTTACAAATTTCGTAGCATTATACAGAATTAAAGTAAAAGAAAGTTTAAAGCATGAAAAGTTTGTATTTCCTGGAAATAAAACAAGTCATGAATGAATGTCAAACTACTGTGCAAAATTTGCTTTGTGAATGTCTAGAACATTAGTATAGAAAGAAACAGTGATGTTTTTTTAATGACCCTAATTACACCTAATTTTCATTCGTCTGTGTTTCGCTCAACGTAAATAAGCACCTCCGAGTCTATGCACAACTCTTTAATGCGCATAGTAAGCGAAAGAAAGATTTCGAGGAGAATTTATGCATCAAAGCTTAATAAACTGCAATGCTTAAGAAAGAAAAATATGGTTGATAAAGCTGTAAAAAAACGCTTGGCTAAAATTTTCCTTTTAACATGCCGTTTTTCAACGTAATTAATGTATGGCAATTTTCTTACTGACAAGAGTCTCTAGAATAAATACGTTAACAGCCCATAAAAAGTTCCGCACTTACTGAGCGTTATTTAAATTCTTACCTAAACCTTTCCTTCCTAGTTGCTTTAAATCCGAAATTACAGGCTGTAAATGTAAATAATACGAGAGATTAATTAGACTTGCAAGCAGACTTTCAAGCACCTTAAGTAGGTTTTTTCACTTTTTTTGGTATTGTGTGTCTTATCTTAAAAATGCTGCAATATCGCGTCACGTAAGTGTGGGAAAAATTCAAATGACTTTTTTGGTGCTTGTCAAATTTGACTTTTATCGCCATTTTTTTCTTTTTGTAAACTTTAACTCCATGAGACGTATTCAACCGTAAAGTTCGACTTGACTAGGCTTTTGTGCAACAATTTTTGTTACGATGTTTTAAAATTCTGGTTAGGTTCCCCTTATTTAACTGAAACTCTTTAGAAAAGAAATTTAATGGATAATTTAAATTAAATATAATGGGCACCGAATTGCATGTTATTTTTACCTAAAATATTTATTTGAAAAGGAAACTGAAAACTTTATTCCTACATAAGAAGATGGATTAGATCATAAATATACGTTATCCATCTCTTAATTCATTTTGTTTGTGTGTCTTGTAATCTTCTCTGGATCTTTTATTTTTAAACAGAGACGGGTTGTGTAGATGTACGAGGCGTGTCCGGAAAGTAAGTACCGTTTCGTTCTACCTCCACCGCAGCGCTAGTGTCGCAGTTCTGCGCATGTGCACATGTGTCTCTTGTTGATTGTCTGTCCACTGACGCCATTACAGAGGGATTGTGTCGTGTTTACAAGTGTTAGTGAGCTTTCAAAATGTTTAAGACGATTGTCGATCCCGCCGACTATGAAGTGCGTTCTGTAATACGGGTTTTGAACGCAAAGAATGTTAAGCCAGCTAAAATTCATCGTCAACTTGTAGAGATTAATGGTAAAAATGTAATGACTGATGGAATGGTTAGAAAGTGGGTTCGACAATTCAATGATGGACGCACCAATGTCCATGACGAAGCACGGAGTGAGCGACCTTCTGTTGTCGATGATGGTTTGGTTGCAAAAGTGAATGAGAAAATTCATGAAAACAGACGGTTCACAATAAGAATGCTTTGTGATGAGTTTCCACAAATTTCAAAAATTGTTTTGCATGAGATTGTCATAAATCACTTAATTTCAGCT
Organism: Araneus ventricosus; assembly: GCA_013235015.1. Lineage (NCBI taxonomy): Eukaryota > Metazoa > Arthropoda > Arachnida > Araneae > Araneidae > Araneus > Araneus ventricosus. The sequence goes on from BGPR01007531.1 coordinate 58,184, forward strand.
GGCTTAACATTCTTTGCGTTCAAAACCCGTATTACAGAACGCATTTCATAGTCGGCGGGATCGACAATCGTCTTAAACATTTTGAAAGCTCACTAACACATGTAAATACAACACAATCCCTCTGTAATGGCGTCAGTGGGCAGACAATCAACCAGAGACACATGTGCACATGCGAGGAACTGCGACACTAGCGCTGCGGTGGCGGTAGAACGAAACGGTACTTACTTTCCGGACACGCCTCGTATAAAATGTTCTCTAGATCTTTTATAGTTAGACAAAGCCATGCCCAGTCATTAAATACCCTTATGGTGAATAGGTACGAAGAATCTTTGTCTATTTGCTTCTTCAAATTGCCCGAATTTAAAATTTATCTTCTCATGCAAAGAAATTCAGATATATTTACAAAATAAATAACTATAACGTGTTTTAACTGTCTGCTTTTAAGGTTTATAAAACAAATTATCTGTTGACATCACAAATATTGTAACATTGTTTCGTTCTAGACTCCATCGAATTTGTCTTAAGTTTCCATTCCATTTTTTCAGTTTTTGTTTAGTTTAGTATTTTTAATCATCTTTTTCATTTTCGTAATATTTTGTACTTAGAAATTCCTAAAACAGTATTTAATTCGTATTTATGAGGAAAAAGAACATATTTTATGGTAAAATCTACTTCTTTATTTACGATGATGGAACATGGCACCAGAATAAGGTGAGAAGATTAATTATTCTTTGGTTATGCTGAGTTAGTGAAGCAAAATCGAAAGCAAACACAGCAGCATAGCGAATCAACACATCATTTTTGTGTGACGCTTAGTTCTTGCCACGTCCTCGCTAACATCACCGGAAATCGAGGGCGATAGTTCTTTTTCCTGCCCATTGTATGGGGAGAGGAATTCAATTCTGCTTCGGTAAGAAAAACAATTATTATTGCGCTTCTAAATTTGAGACAAGAAAGTCTTCGCAGTTAAAAGCAAAATATTACATATGTGATAAATTTCGGGTGGTGGTGGTGGAAATAGATGATTGCTTTGTAATGAAGTTTGAAAAATTAAATTTAGTTTATAGCAGTCGCTTCCGAGATGAGTTACAACTTTATGCCAAGCAAATTCATTCACTTGGTGATAATTTTAATCAGTTAATATATTCTTACTGGTAAGTCTATTAATGAAGTAAATTACTAAAAGAAAGTTAAATAAAAACTTAAATGAAGTGAATTATGCTATTTTCTTACAAAGAATCTAAGTTTTTAGCTGAGAAAACTAAGTTATCAAACTCCTCACTGTCACCTGCCAATGGCAAAACAAGAAAATGCCTCTCATTTAATGTCTAACTCACCACTAGTATATATACAAATTTCATTTTGTCAATTAGCCGATTACCAGCTTTAATAACAGCGTCTTGTCAACTAAAAACTCTTGAAATCATCTAAGTTATTCCATTAATTGATGCCAATTATAAACAGCATGAGATTTATGTCCAATAAAATATAGCTTTTTTTATTATTTGCTGTAAAGTTAATTAATCCTTGAAAAATTCAATAATCGTCCTATTTCATTCCTCATTTTGACATTTCAAAAGAATGCATTCGTTCGATAAACGGTGCAGATCAGTCGCAAAAACATTTCTCTTTAGTTTTGGTCCCACAATTAACCAACTTTAGGCACTTTAAAATTTCAGAAAGTGGACCGATACTTCACTTATTGTGAAAGAGTAAATTTAGCTTAAAATTTCAAGAGTAAATAATGGATTATATTGCAGCTATAAAAATAAATAGATAGAAAAAAATTTAACTGGTTTTAAACAAAAACTGAAAAAATAGAAAAAAATTCGGTGGTAATGACTAAGCATCTCTCACACCAATAAATGGCTGTCATTTTGAATTAAACAGAAAACAAAACATATTACAAAATCTTCAAAACCCCGACAACACTGCTATACCTAAGTATTATCACGAAAACTAATTTTCTTGGCTCCATATGCATCCTATCCAAAAAATAAACTTATTTTGAAGAGACTAGGGAAATAATAACACAATTCTATCTCAACACAATTAAAAGAATTAATCTGTAAAAAACAACAGTAAAAAACTATTTTTATAGCACAGAAGCAGTCTATGTGGATTAACAAATATAAAGAACACTGAATATATGTTGGAGACCAGAAAAACTCAATTATTTTCGGATTCACAAATTAATACAAATAAATTGCTTTCTCAACAAAATGTGATGGCATTGCTGCCACCAAAGATTCTCAACTCAACTATTTGCTTTCGATGAAGGGGTTTCATCAAAAGTTTTGACTACTTTGTATGGTAAGAAAATACTGTATAAAACTTCTGGTCTGTAAAACACATTTTATAGGATAAATTACATCCATATAAGCGTCCACTAGGTGAGGTATCTGAAAAAAAGGGATATTCAATTCTATTACTAGAAAACAAACGTATCCTTAAGGATATCTCGACTAAAACATTGTCAAAACCGCCTCTTTCCAAAGAAAAGAGGAAAACATCCTCTAACAACCCTCCTTTATGTATGCTGATGCATAAGTAGGGAGTTCATAAAAAAATAGTTAAGCCGGGTAGTAAGTGGCCGTAATGCTTTCTTGAAGCGAATAGAGACGAGGCTTCTCCGGAACTTTTCTTTAATTCACAAGCGTAACTTTTTCAGTTAAAAGGACATTTTATATTCCTTTCTCTGTAAATAACATCTATTATCAATTTCTAGCTATATAACCATGAACAGCGTAAGCGTTTGGTAAAAATTTGAAACTAATTAAATATACGATCATATTTCTAATCTGCATTCTCCCCATGGAACTACATCTTGAAAGGATGTGAATGCTCTAGATTTTAAATATTTGCCACTGAAGAAAATTCTAATGCCATCAACATTTAAGGCAGAATTTGATTGCTTTATTAACTTCTGATTTTAAAATACACGAGAATTAATGAGTGTGAACAGCTTAATTTTGAAACTTGATCGGAAGAATAGGAGGCCACACGAGATGGTAACTGTCTTTCCAAGCTTCAGTGCCACTCCAGCGTGAGGTTATAGTACTCGTGACAAAAGTTTCTACATGTATAAGGTCCACATACACAATCACCACTACCTATGAGTGTTGCATTGAGTAAAAAGATGAATTTTAGGAAGGAATACGCTTAGAAGTGTGGAAAAATCAAGTAGGCCACATACACGGTCACCACGATCTATGAATAGTAATAAAAGGAATTTCGGAAAGGGATTTGTTTAGCAGTGTGGAGAATCAACATGTGACCTTGATTTATTACTTACTATTTGATGGTTTCATCCTTTTGAAATCAATTTGATTTAAAATTTTATTATGAATTTGCTGTCAAATTTTGTTTATGATTGTCAAAACAAATTTTGCCAGCACATTCATTTATGAGAATTACAAAGAACCTCGTTAAATTGAAACAAATGTGTGTTTTTGTGTGAATAAGCTACTTTTTCAGAAGTGATCATTTTTAAATACTTTATCTCTTTTAGTGCCTTATTACAATTAATGGTATACACCCCATACATTCTTTAAAACTAACTTGCATCAATTTACATTCATTCACCCCGTTTGAATTGATGCTGCCCATGCCTGATAGCTCAGGAATGACAAGCGGACTGAAGTTAAAATATCTTTATTTTTGTGGAACTCCTAATGAGTGGAAAATTTTAACTTAAACGTTTGAACTCTTTGCTCAGAAGCCATACAGGCGTCTTTACTCCATGAGTTCCACAAATCATCTGCCTAAAAACCAACAATCTTTGGTATCATACATTTATGCACCCCGACGCCAAATGCAGTTGGCGCGCCAACAAACGCCAAAGCTTTTAAAATCACTATTCATTGAAAAAAACAGTCATATTCCCTTCGAAACTCTGATGGCATCTCAAAGATGGCTTAAGATAAGAAAAATATTATTTTGCAGTCAATTTGAGCACTTATCCGTAATTAATTTTCTGCCAGTAATAAATAAGAAGACATTGCTTAAACATTCATATATAAACTTATGAGGTCAAAGCTCTCTTACAGTAGAAGAGAAAAACATTTGAATGCAGAAAGAACCGGGAGCAACTAAAAATAACATATTATGGACGATACACAAAAGCTTGTTTGATCAGTTAATTGGAAAGGAGAGAAAATAACTGCGCTATCAATAAATATTCGAAATGGTAAGAATCCTGGAAATAAGGAATGCACATCAGCGATCATTCAGGAGATCCAATATTATGCAACGTCAAATTTATTAAGCCTAATTGACATTTAAAAAATATTCTGTACGATTGAAAAAATATTATATTTTCCTAAAGGACACAAGCCTGTTACTCAAGAGTAAAATAAAAAATGCTGTAATATGAAAAAACTGAAAGTGCGCAACATAAAACAATTCAAATTTAAAGTTTAAAAAGCTAGTAAAGGATCTGCATATTACTAAGCAGGTAAGCTTTCATTTCAGCATCAAGTCTGATAATCCTTTTTTTGTACAGGTGCTATGGGTAAATGCAAGTACAATAGCTACATGACTAGAAGATAATAAGAAATCAGAAGTTGCTGCTTTTCGGAAGCATAATGAAAATAGTAAATTGTTTTGAAAATTTCAAGCTTAAACTGTAAGATATAATTTTCGATGACACTAGAAACCAAATGATATCAGACAGATGAAGAAAGAGATGCCACTTACTCGAATGCTGTCAATGTACGCTGATAAATTTGTTTAAATCGAGCAAATGTGTTACAATAAATATCTGATATTTACAAATAGTCACCGTCGGTGGTTAATTTTTGCCTCATGCAGTCGTTTTCTTGTTTTAGTGGCAACACTGTAGAAAAGAATGAAATCCAGTCAGTGATTTGATCTGTATCTGGTTTGATATTAAACAAAGGCTTTATGAAAATGTATCGGCCGTCAAAACAAGTGCTTGAACTTCATCTAAAAGACTGTGTTAGAAAAGCTGAAAGTTGAATAGTATTGATAAAAATAATAAGAAATCCCCCCAACTTGTATATTCAGTTCAAATTATTTTTAATTGTAGTAATTTTCGATTCGACCGTCATTTTGGCAGGGTTTTATTTCTGCACAAAATTTGCATATTTCAAATACAGTCAGAATGCCTTGAAAATGAATTGATTGTTTGTATACTCTGACTAGTGAGCTCTTGATCAAAAATCTGGGGTCACGCAAAAACGTCAAAGCGTGAGCCGCTTAAAATAATGCGATGAGGAAATGAAACGACGGTGAATATTATAAGAAAGAAAATCCCTAAATATTCATTAAAAATTAAAACATCTTATGAATGGGATGAAAATTCCAGGTTTGCTTTGAGTATGTCTATGAGCGCCTCTCGTTTTCACGCTTTTGTTTGGACCCCCAGATTTTTTTCATTAAAAAATTCCTTTTTTTAAGTACATTAATAAAAGCAGGTTTTTTATCTTTTCATTTTTATTAAATTCTTAAAAAATAAAAATATATGTTTTATCTAAAAGTTTTAAGAAAATCATAAATAAAAATAATTAATTAAAAAATATGTGTAGCGCTAGAAGCTAAGTGCAGAAATGTTCCTTAAAAAGTAGTCATATTTCGAATTTTGCCAAAAAACCGATGGACATTTGTGAATTATTTTTGAAAATTTTTCATTTGACGATGCAAAAGTATTACGAAACCGATTTACAGAAGTTTGCAAAGGCAACTTCTTTCAGAAGACACAATTTTCGACTCCTATTGTCAAGCATGAATTTAAATTCTGCGTCCCTGATATACAAAATCGATTTATTACTCACTTAGCCTGCCTTTGCTGTAACACGAAAATTGCAGAAACACAAAATTTCCAATTTCAGGAAGACATTTGAGTTTAAAGTTCTGAATAAAATGAAGGACAAAATGCTTTAATTCTAAAAAAATTAATTAAATCTTTTAGATTTCGATAATAACGATTCAGTTAATCCTCTTGGTTTAAACTTGGTCTTCTTTTCTAATGTCAGACGGAAATACTGGATCGTTATAAAAATTTTGGTGCACATATCTAATTAAATTCAAGCGATATACACTTATTTTCTCTGCTTAATTTATTGAATAATTATTCAGTGGCACACGATTAATTCATTTGAACGACTCAAATCCTTTCATGTGTGGTTTGCCACTTCAAAGATTTTAGAGAAGTTTTACGAAACTAACAAAAAATTGAAATCAATATTTCTTGAAGTTCAGTTTTCAGAGAAATTCGTATGGAAATCTCATTTGTGTAAAATAATACTATTATTTTTTAGGCCTTCTAATTTATCTTGTTAGTGGAACCCTACAAAAATTGGATATGTTTTATGTATAAATTCGGAACCTAAGAACTTTGATGTTTTTGTCTGAACGGTTGCATTTGACATGGTTAAGCAGTAAAGGCTTCTTAAGAATTTCATTTAAACAAACGCTTTTTACTGACACTAATATAATAAATTACGAATATAAGAACCTTAACATAGTACCGATCTAAATAATATGCATACCCATTTTATATTGGATAAACAATCTAGCAAGTAAATTTTCATAGATAATTGTATCATGCCCATAGTGTTCAGAATGACCTAATCATGTGATACGATGAAGAATTTTATAATCGTAGAGCTCCATCAATTTTAATACGTTTTTGCCACATTCTAAAACTTGTCTTTCACTTTGATGTTGGAATACAGGTATAAAAATGAATTACTGAAATAGCTTAAAATTTCAAAACTTATGTGGTCGTTCATTTAATAGCTCCCGTGGCTACTCCCATATTAGACCTGGGCCCCTCCAGCAATTTCTTTTCTTTTTTCATGGAGTTTTTCTCACTTTTTCGTATCAAGAGTTCCATTATCTGATGGAAAAAAAGATGGTATCATTCCGCAATCAATGTGAGGGTCAAAATCAATTGGACACGCTATTTTATGAATTTAAATTTTTGTACCTAATTGAGGTGAATTGGTTATGTAAAATGACATCAATCCGTCGCACAGCTAAGTTGAGATTATGCAATAATTACTGTCGGGTAAATGGAGCATTAGAACTTTTTTCTATTGTTTAGAAAATCAGCAATTATCTCAAAATATTTATTTTATAGACGGTTCTCCATTCCGTTAAGGCATCCAGTAATTGCTTCGTGTTTCCTAATATAAGTAGAAAATATATTTTTGAGCTGCACATAATTCAGCCCAAGACTATAAGGGAAACTGATTATATAGAATGATTAATTGATACCTGCAGTGAAACAAACAAGAAACAAGTCAAGTTAAATAAAAGTTCGTAAAAACATTTTAAACAAGTAAAAATAGTTCTGAATATCATTGTTAAATGGTCATCTTTCCTGTTGAATCTCAGTTTAAGGTATGAGGAGGAAAGATTCCATAATGTGAAACAGAAGAGTGACAGGAGGAGAGGTGAACGCAAATTCTCTCCTCATATCCCTGAGCCATAACAACGGAAAAAATTTTCCAAATTAGGATTTTAAATGGATAAATTCCAAAAATAAATCAATGTTATAAAAAAAGCGCACTTCCAGTTATTTGAGACGTTATGGAGAACTTTTTCCTAGAAAGGAAATACTCAGTTTCATAGACCTGATGCTCTCAGTGAAATTCTTCTCGTATAATAACTTTTTATTATTTTTTTTATTCAAAAAGATGCTGCTGCATTAAATTATTTTTGCTTTTTGATAGAATATCAAGATGCATGTTGCTGGACTTAGCTAAGAAATGGCCTCGGAGAAGATTCTATAAAGCAGTCCGTGGGCAATGATGACGCATGTTTTCAAAGATTTAATTTCGTTTTTGTAACAGACCCGTGTTATGTATGACGCGAGGAAATATCCGAAAATGAATCTTCAAATTACATGTTTAATAATGAACTTCATTGAAACTTTTTCGTGTGTACAGTTGTGCCGGAAATAAGAAATACTTGTTTGTATTACATAATTATAGTTGAATTAATTGCTTTTTCAACAACCATTAGATACCTGAAATAGCTTTGACTGTCAATATATTTAATTTCCTAAAACGTAAATAATAATACAGAAATAATTAACTATCCGTAGTAAATTAGTTACGTACGTTGTTTGCGATCAAAATTCTTCTTTATTAAAAATTAAACTAAATCATGGTAGTATTAAGATTAATACAAAAATTGACTTCTGTATAAAATAAGCAGATTACAAAAAAGAATTTAAAGAACGTATTTTTTCATATTCTCTCAGTGACTAAAACATGTTTGAAGCACCAAAATTACAGACATTTAAATTAGAGATTTTTAAAAAGCAAAATCTCCAAAAATTTTATTCACTCTTTGATTCTCGAGGTATGTATAACAAATCAATTGCATCTCGATTCTATGTATTTTCCTCTTCGTTGCTTCTTCCTACTAAAAGGCTACTACTTCAATTTTGAGACGCGACCCGAAGTGTAATCGCAAAATCTCCCACAAAGCTTTCATATTTTTCAATATTCCTGAGAAAAAACAATTAATGAATCGACTTGACTCGAAAGATTTCATTCAAATTTGCTAAATTTTTATTTCATTTTCCTTTTAGTCATCATTAATTAACGCTTCATTATCTTCTTAAACATATTTATTTATCATAACTTGTTTCATGTTTGTCGAGATGGAATTTCTCTACCGATGATTTTTCATCCATATATTAGGAATTATGTACTAGAATTTTGAAACTTTGTAGATTTGTGCGCCCTAGACGAAAACACATTATTTTAATATTTTGAGAACATAATTATCAGTTAATCGACTAATTTAACTAAATTTTTATTCTTTACGGGTGGCGCCATCTAGTACTAAGCTTAAGAAAAAATTGTGAACAAGTTTCATCATTATAATATCTATAATAATGAATTATTAATTTTGGAGTAAAAAGTGGTAAATAATTGAAATAAAAAACAATTTTAAATACACAAATAAATGTGTGCTTTTATTAAATGTATTTGCATTTGAGTTTTGTGGTCGCTGCAAAATTTTTCTGTCGGAAAGGAAATTTTACTTATACTCTGGAAATACGAAATTAAGAAGCCTGTCCTACTGCAATGCATACTGGCCAATGACGACACATATGTTTTTGTGTTCCATGGCAGAATAAGAAGACGACTTAGCTGAGAGAAATGAAGATAAGCCAGCCAATTATACCCTTGCTTATCGTGCCTTAGTTCTTAATTGTTAATCGGGCTTTCAATTACAATATTTAATTGCTTATTCTGCAATCTAAATAGATGAAATATCCCTTCCTAAATTAAGTGCCGTAAACTTTAAAATTTCCGATTCAAACACAACATTAAGAAAACTGGAAAATAAACAGCGTTTAAGAGCAATGATATATTTCCATAGACAAGAACTCAGAGATAAAACCCTAGAAAAATTGAAAAACCGTCCGAACTAATCTTTTAAGTTAATGATGCAAAAGCTGACTGGCATTTTTATTATTTTTAATTAACTTCCAGCGGACGTTATAATAAATAGATTGTCCCAAAAGGTAGAAATTGCCAGTCTTTAAGGAAGATGGAAAGACATGTTAATTGCAAAAAAATTGCTCAAGAAAGATAAAATGCATAGAAAAAAATCCCGTCTAAATTTTCTAAGTAAACCGTTTTAAAGAGATTTTCATATATGATCAATTAAAGAGAAAATATATTTTTTCCTTAAATGAAATTAATTTAAAATGGTAAAATAGTAAAATAAGTTGCTCAAAACCCCATTGTATTTAAAATAAAATCTTTTCGTTCATTTTTATTTACGTTCATTTCTAAGTGCAGCATGCATGGAGATCATACGCATTTTGCATTAATTTCAGAACGTACTAAAAAATGAAGAGTATCGCAACAGAATGAAATGAAATGAAAATTGATTTACTTCGAAAATTCATAAGTATAGTTACTAAAAGGGGACTATAATCAAGTTTGTTTTATTTTTCAAACTTATGATCATTCAGCAATCAAATAAATTGCATTTCGATAGCAGCCAAATCAATGAAAACCTTTAACAGAAAAAAGCAGATAAAGTAGCGTTTTTATCCTTTAATAATAAATTCAATCAAAAATTAACTCACATTATCTCAAATTGTTTCCAACATCTTATAACTACTGTGATATGTTAATAAATATTTAAAAGCCTGCATATGTAAAATCCCTTTTTTTTCTTTCGAATGTACGAAAAAATTCATTCGACATTAGTAAACATTTATTTCAAAAGTTCAAAATAACTTCTCTTCACTGAAGATGGAAATTTCTAAAAGCGCCCCATCAAATTTTCGAATCTCAAGTTTTTTCTTGGGACATTAAGTGTGTATCACAAAAAATGTACACCAAGCAGGTTATCCATTCCGGTTCTTTTAATAGTATCAAGAACATCGACTTCAATTTTATTAACCCCCCCCCCCAAAAAAAAATACTGTTTTCATGCAATCCAGTCATTAAAATTAAATCGAAACGTTATTATTACTCAAGGGGAAAGAAAGTTCTGTTTCATTTAGCCCTAGTTTGCTGATATCAAGATACGTCTTTTATATAGATTCTTTTCTATTTTCAAGTAAAGAAAAGAGAACAATTTTGCTAGAGAAAATAGTCCCTAATGAAAGCTCATGTTTTTCGATTGCTTTTGATCTATATTTGCAGAGGTTACCCACTTCCTTTCTTGTTTCTTGTTCCAAAATCCAGACAATCACTATCTATTGAAAGCTTCATCCCACGACCTGCATTCTCAAAATTGTGATTAATTATTCTGATCTATGTTTGCAAATCTCTTTCAGTGATTGCTGTATTTGTTAAAGTAGTTTTAGTCAAATAATTCCATTCAGAGAAGAATTCGGAAATATTTTCTTTGTTGTTTGAAATGTGTGTCTTGATTTTAATCACTTTAATCAACCATATGTCATCATTTCATGTTGCTTGAATTTAGGTACCAAAGACGTTGATAATCTTATACTTTATATTATCAATACTTTACATGCTGTTTTTTTATCTTGCCAGTCGACGAATTTAAGTTACCGATCAAGAGAGTTATTGGATTCAGCAGAAAGTTAAATAAGAAAACAATTGGTTTTAATAGCTTCTTTAAAGCGTGCTAATATAGTCTGAATTGCCATGATGCAAAAAAAATTCTAATCTTTTATCATAATTCGAATATCACAGAAAATATTAGAAATTTTACATCAAATATTCAAAGTGAAAAAGCGTTTTCTAAACTAAGATCATTTCCTTCTTGATTAACCTTTTCTCTAACAATAATCTGTCCTCTCGTGCTTCGTTATCGGAGAAATGTTTCATACTAGAAAGCAGTAAAATTAAGTCACTACTAGCCATTTATTTAAAAAAACAAAATTTCATAGAACGCACTTAAACATCCCATGCATCATAAGGCTCTTAGGTGAAACAGAAATAAAATTCCCAAGAATGGATTATCTAATTAGATGGTAAAGAAATTCACCGTCTGTCAAGGGGCCGAGACAACGATTTTCAGAATATTGCTCATCAGTTCTGTATATTAAATTCGAAGAGAGCAAAATGAAGGAAAAAATGTATTTTTAACTCAAAATTTTTTGATTAACAGAAAAATATACAGCACTTTTGAAATTCTTATCAAATTAAGTTAGAATTTTTTTACGCAAAATAATGGATGCAAATTATTTGTAACACAGTTTCTGGGAAGATTCATGATTTTAACCATTTCACCATCATGTCATAGGTTAATTTTTACCCATAAGAATTTCATAAGTCTGAGAGCTTTTTTCAATATCAAGTTGTATATACATTATAAAGTAAAGCTAAATCTCAAAACAAATCGCTTTCCATTCCTCTTCTTTCTAGATAGAACAGCTTTCTACTAGTCTCCCCTGAACATTAGGTTCTAGATATATTACTGTGATACTTCCTTCAAAAATTCAGCTATGAAAGAAAAAGAAATGCGTAATTATAAATTTTGAAATATGATGGGAAATTTAAACCAAAAGGATGTTCTTTACAAAGGAATATTTGTAACATTTGGCTTCCCTTAAATATATCATTGGTCAGAGATAATTGCCCACTTTTTGACATAAATAAAAAGAACTGAAACTCTTTGTGAATACTCTACAATATATACAAGATAAAGGGGTAAAATATAACAAACCCGCCTGAGAGAAATAAGAAATAATTTTGCCCATTGAACTGATCATCTTCGAATGGTATGCACATTGTGCAGCGCCGTTGGAGGACTGCCTGGGGTGTAAAGTCATGTTAAAGACACCACGCCATTCATGAAGCAGAACATGT
>BGPR01007532.1:0-39363 GCA_013235015.1 Araneus ventricosus
TCAAAAGTGCTCTGTTGGACAATTGTAAGGAAAAGCTTTTCCTTTATTTATTAACGCCCTTAAAAAAATTTCAGAAAATGATGAAATAGTTTAGAAGAGATGTGCTGTTCACTAGAAGGGAAGGGGAAAAATTGAAAACATGAATCAATTATTTTAACTTGACTATTTAATATCACATACTAATTTTGTTTTTTTTATGATCCATACCTTTTAATTTTTCAGTATCTAGATAAAGTTAGTTGTCTCATAGTGTTTCACAATTCATTCAATGTTGTTTAGGAAATGTATATAAAATAGTTATACCAAAAAAAATTTTGCAATTAAAAATCCAGTTACATTTTCTTTTATGCAATGAATCCTTTAGATAACACTACTATAAATATATTTTATTAATGTCGTAATAATAAACATGTAATAGCGAAGTAAAAATTAACTCCTCTTCGATAAATATTTATAAGTAAGTCTTATCTTATGGCATATAGATGGCGCCACAAGTATAAAGAGTTTGAAAGCTTTAACAACTCCCTTTCCGATCAACTTACACGAAACAGGTTTGATAAACGCCAGTAATTAAAAGAAAAATTTCAGCTCTTACGAAGATTATTAATTAACGCCACATAATTAGTTTTTAACTTGCATCTGACCTTTAATCTCTGAAATGAAGTCCAGTCTTCTCAAATTCTTTGAAATGTAGCGTAAAAGGAACTTTAATCAGGCTCGATTGTTCCATTCATTATCTCTCATCCAAAATGTACGAGGCTTAATTGGCTTTTATTTCTTATCAAATTAAGTGATGGGAAATTTACGAATTTCAATGCAAATGCGCCTTATTGCCCTTTTCATTGCCAAATTTAGGAAATTTGGCATTTTTTTCTAAGCGTCTTAGAATTTATTATTTGGCCTAAATTTCGTTGTTCTTTTTTAACTTTTATTTTGGTTCATGCCTTTCAGAACGAAAGTAATACCGAAAATTAAGCAAAAGGTGGAGCATACAAAAAGAGCGTAAATCATATTCGCGTATGTCGAAGTCTAACCTCGCACACAAACGAGGTCGCGCTGGTCTCAACTTCGGGCTGGACAGTTCCAGGTTTGAAACTCAAATTCACTGTAGATGCGCCGTTTATGTAAGCCCGATGTAAGCTACACCTGACGTCATGGGTCAAGCAGATTGTGATTTGTGTTACGGAAGTTTGGAGTGGGGGTTGCCAGCTCAGGTCTTATCCTCGTCATCTGACAAAGGCTCAACAAGACGATATCCATCCCAAAATAATCCTCTTGTCCCTTCAAAATGGAACATTAATATAACTAACCTTCCAGCCGGCGCGCCTGCGCAAATTTTAACGGGACTTTTCATACCCTGTTTCCTTATTCGGAGTCAAAACTGTCTGAAAGTCATCGCTATTCCTTCATGCGACCCCTCTCTTCAGGATTATATGGGTTTATCCCGGTTTCAGCGTGTTTTTATACTGTTTTAGGCTTCTGTCGTAAATTTTATGCAGCGCGCCCGCTCGCGTAACTTGATAATTTTTTTCATGTCTTAACGTTTCAGTTTGATAATTATAAAACAAGTGCAGATTAGGACAATTTAATATTTATTTTTACATTATCAGAGATATTAAATGTGTAATAAACCTGCCAATAATCCACCAAGCCGAAGAATTTTTCTTGAAAATCTTAACGTTCAGTGTTATGAACTACTCCAGCCCAAAAAATCTGATCTTGCCATATGCCTTACCGTGTCTTTAAGTTTAAATTATATATAACAACCTGAAAAAGCAAGAGAACAGCGACCAGAATTGAGAAGAAGAGCTTGTGATTTTTGTTTGAAAGAAAGAAAACGTTCATCAAAATCCATAAAATGCAGTAGGTGCAATTTATAGTTTACTTCTAAGCGTCACTCTCTAGCAAAAGTTCAATGTTTCATATGCAAGGACAAAGATTAGAAACTAAGAAGAAAGGCTTTGTTGGAAATATTAGTTTGTATTATAATCTTTTTATTATATATTGCTTATTACCTTTTTTATAAGATAATATTATTAAATCTCATTGTTTTCTCTGATTTCAGTATAATTTTAGATTTTGCAAATGATATTAAAATTAATTTTCAGTCTTGATGAAAAGATTTGCTTTGCTGACGTGTCTCTTATTAGTATTATGAAATAATTTGCTGCTGTCATAGTAAAAATGAAGAAAATTATTGTGTCGTAAAAAGTACGAAACGCGCCAGCTCGCGAGAAATATTTTAGCGCGCCCGCTGGAAGGTTAAACTGCTTATAAATGCATACCAACTTTAATTAATTGGAGACAAGATCTGAGAAAAAGTCTATAAATAAGAAAGTTATATCACAAAGAATGTAGTTTTAAAGCATATAAATAGAAAACATAACATATTAACACGTTACCTGCCATGACTCATGCATGAGATTCGAAACGTCTTTCTAATTAGATGCACCCTTCTCTGCTATGTCTTAACTGTAGTAGGGAAGATGTCATCTAATGAGACTTTAGGTACGAATCGTATTTGATTCATAATTCGATTACGAGTTAAAACTGTCGGTCGCCATATCCAAAGACGCGCATGCAATCTGCATCTGTTAGCTGTTTTGAACCCTTTGAATTTGTATTTTTCTTACAGAATAGTCATTTACATTCTGATTAGGACTAATTATCTTTGCTTTAATGGAAGAATGATCAAAACTGGATGAATATAACATAGAATAGATTTAATTCCTGGAAATACATTGCGACCATTTGAGGATGAAAATGATTACGATTAACATAGAGTTAAAATAAAAGGTTACATAGGACTAAATTATTTCGATGTCGCTGGATCCATAAAATCTGACAAGCAGGTCTAATGACTCAACAATGTTTTTGTCTTCACGTAAAATTTTATCACAGCAACAATTTTTCATTTCAATTCTTTGACTTGTAACTAGAATGCGTTTCTTATTAGAGTAAACTGTCTCCGAAATTTCTAACTCTTTTCCGATTGAGTGGAGAAGTTTTCTCAATTTTCAGCTGTCATTTGCTTTCTTTGCGGATCTGGTTCAGGGGCGTTGGTTTCTACAGGGTGTTTCAAACACACGTGGCCAAATTTTCAAAGGTAGGTCAGGCATAAAGTAGGTGGCAACTCATTTTCGCATTAGAGCATGGGGTCGGAAATACAAAGAGGATTCGCTACGGGGTGTTCTTTGTTAGTGAATTTAGCAAAAGAAAGAGATTGGGAATACTAAGGGAATTCACTGGGGGAATCTTTGTTAGTGAATTAAGTAAAAGAAAGAGATCGGAAATGCAAAGAGGATTCGCTACGAGGGAATCTTTGTTAGTGAATTAAGTAAAAGAAAGGGATCGGAAATGTAATGGGATTCGCTACGGGTGGCTATTTGTTAGTGAATAAAGTAAAAGAAAGAGATACACCAGATAAAAGGTATAAGACATATTGAATGGAGTATAAATTTACAATAGTCCAACAACCCAGGTCCATAAATAACATGAAAAGCGTGTATCACTTCAGCTGCCTCACCAACGCTTGTATCTGCCAGCTATTTGCTATTCACAGGCCAGTCCTTTGAACACTTACGCTGGTTACACACACAGCGAATTTTTATCGCTCGGAAAATTTATCGCGCCGCCGTTCCAACAGTAGTGCATTGATGTGAGTTAGAGCTTACACACTGAGCGGAAAAATGAACACGCGGACTATTTACCACGTGCGGTAGATATGCAGTCGCGGACTGCCACTATCGTCTGCGGAAGTTTCTCCGTCGCCACCCAAGTAGAGGCGCACGTGGCCAAATGAGAGCTTACACACACGGCGGTATTTCTACCGCGTTTGTTTCACTCAGTGTGATTTTCATCTTTGTTTGTATAAGTTGCTTTGGAATCTATTGGGTTTTTTTCTATTGTGAAAATGTCCGACCTTATAGATAATGAATTTTTAATTGCATTAATCCAAAAAAGGCATGTTTTGTGGAATAAAACTCTCGACATTTTTAAGGACAGAAACGCCTTGTTTCAGCCTGGAAATTCGCAGCGACTTTGTTGTATTGAAATAGAAAGAAATGATTTTGATAAGTTCGTACTTTCTCACATATACGTATTAGAAAGTGTAAAAGTCATAAAAAAAACGTTGAGATTCTCGAAGTGCCCCATTAGCACCAGAATATTAAAATATTTTACCTATATAAATATTTTAGTATATAATATAAATATTTTAATTACATATTTTCCCCTTATTTATACTACATAAAGAACACGCCAACATTATTCTGTTTAAGCAACATAACAGATGCGATGAACAACTTTCGTTTTACAGAGAATTATACATATATATAACCTTTTATTCAATATTGACTACGTAATCTAATAAATAATTAAATTTTATTTAGGAATATAAATAGTATATTATTGAAACTAGGTTGAATTATATTGTACAATATTGACTCGATATTGTGCAATATTGAACTCAATATTGAACAGTATGAAAAAAACTCCTTTAAGTAGTAATTCGAAATTCTGAAGCAATTGAAGAATTTGGTATCATCCTTCCTCAACTCTTCAAACAACGTATAGAAGGCTCCAACCACTTCTTTTTTTCATTAATTGGATGAACCCAAATAAACCGATTTTTTCTTTTCTTCTTTATTCGACGACGGAATAACAATAAAGCTAGAATTTGCTCTCTGTTCATTTCAAACAATACCAAGCAGTAAATAATTTAAGCAAAACTAAATTGATTTGATGATGAATCCACGCTGCCAATAGTCGAACAGTCAACAGCTGATTTTCGGTGAACGGCGCGATAAATTTTCCGCGCGATAAGAAATCCGCTGTGTGTGTAACCAGCCTTACTCCCTAAGTATTCCAAAGGTTTGTTGTTAATAATGTGCCCTGCTTACCATTATTCTCGAGTTTCCGACGGTTTTAGGAATTGTCTTGTTTTCTTTTGAATGTTATCTTGTCTATTGTAAAGTTTTTGTCAGATATCTTGTGTGCTTCTGCGCTTTTGTGTAGCTTTTGTAATACCTATTGTCTCTCTATTTTTGTTTGGTTTTAAATGCTATTGATTTTAATTTGGTTATCTTTATTTTTTGTATGTGTTTTGTGTTTTTAATGTTTAGTTTTTTTGCGCTTTTGCTCTTTGACTTTTTGTGTTTTTGCTCTTCTTAATCTTTTTGTGTTTTGTGCTTTTAATGTTAAGATTGTTGTGTTTTTGCTCTTTGCGTTTTGTGCTTTTGCTCTTTATCTGTTTGTGCTTTGCTTTTTATCCTTTCTTTGTAAACGATGATTTTTAAATTGTTCTGCTCGCCCCTTGGGGTTCTTTGCAAATTCTTTTTTAATGTAATTCATTTCTTTTGTTTTACGTTTCCCCTCCGGCCTGTGGTAGGCCTTACACCCTCTTGGGTAGGCTCGACAGGGGTTGGTTGTAAATAAATAAATTATCATAGCTGCCCTGCCGCATAAGTCTTGTAATGCTATTCTTGCAACTAGATTGTTGCGCTATTGTAAATTTATATTCCACTCAATCATGTTATACATTTCATCTGGTGTATACTTTTCTTTTATTTAATTCACTGACAAAAAGCCCCCGTTGCAAATCCCCAATTCATTTCCGATTGTATTTTCTATTGCAAAATGACTTGTTTCTACATGCCTGACCTACCCTTAAAGTTTGCCGCGTTTTTTAAAATACCCTGTACAGTAGCAATTTGATCAAGCATCTTTATAACCTCATCGACTTCCAACTATTTTCTATTCGACTCCAACAACTCACTTACTTCATTACTATCAACTCCCAGATGTAATTGACGGGCAAAATTAACAATTTTAGCTACACGAGCGACTTGATCAGTTTTTGTTGTTGGTAACGGCTCAGTTTTGAAAGGAAAAAAAAGGAGAAATTGCATTTTTATTTTCCGTTATTTCTTTTTATTTCTGAATTTTGCTCTTGTTTCATACTCTAAAATGGGAAATATCCGAAGCGGGAGGGGAGGGGATCATAACCGCGTAACTTTAATTTAAGGTTTAAAATTATTATTCTACCATTTTTTAAAAATAAACTTTTGAATTTACATTTCTTCAAATGGACCACTGTCGGCCGTCAAGCGGAATAGTTAATGAATAGACCGAGGGTAAACTTGTCAGTTTTATCCTTGGTTAATTGCGAGGTATGAGGTCTGGCACTGTCGTGATGAAAGAAAATTCCTCGAGCCAAAACACCTGGACGTTTCCTTCGAATTGCATCCCGAAGTTTCGATACAATGTTAAAGTAGACATCTGGACGGGACAAACAATTCACACTATAAACTGAAAGCATTTCCTTGTGAATGTCCTTTGCCGGAAGTCCTTTGGCCCACAAGAAGCGCACAAACCTTCTCTGCTCTTCTGGCGTACACTCCTCGAGCACAGTCGATGTTTTAAAATATCGATGCGCGTGCGTACAATTGTTTTTCGCACATTCATATATTCGATCGATATATTCGATTTCATATATTCGAATCAATCGGCAATAACATCATTCAAATGAATTGTGCTGCCACTTATTTGGCATTTCGCTACGAATTCCCGAATTCTCATATCGGTTTGTAACTAACTTACCCTCATATATTTACAGCTGTGAATATTACGTATATGAATTACATTTCAATTAAAATTCCAACAACGATAAACATTTTGTTCTGCTATCCTGCTCTGTTAAAAAAGCATTGAATGTAAAGGAATCTTAAAATTATTCGTAGTTCTCACTAAAGAAATTGATAGGTCAGTGGAGAAGCGATGTTAAGTAGTACCCGAAGTATGATTTGAATTTTTCCTTTTTCACTTTACATTGCGTTTTCTGCTTTTGCTTCCTGAATTTTGATTTATGCTTTTTGAACGCTTCCGTTACATTTTTAAAATTAATTTCCAATTTTTCTAGTGGTATTAAAAAATATGTATTTCAGAAATCTAAACAATTCTTAGGTTCAACTTTAACGGTCGTAAATTGCATTTTTTTGCAAATTGTTTGAAGACAGCAAAAAATATGTACCATTTGGAAAGTTTATTACTCTGTGTTGATTTAGAATGCGAATATGATTTAGAATTGAATTAGTTTGAGATTATCTCTGTCTATATAAATAATACTTGAATGAGGATGATTATTCATGATTATTAATTTTTTGAACCTAAAGTAATTTAAGAAAACAGACTAAAATCAGTGACTCACCTCTGTTCCGAATGATATGACGTCTTTATTTTCCGAATTCACATTACGGTTCGAATAACATACGAGTATACGAATTGAGTTTACGATTCATACACGTTACGATTCATTAAGAGCACTTACAGACATCACTCCTTGCTAAACGAATACAGAGTAAACCGCTTAACTTAACAGCCCGAGAATACTCGTGCATCGAATTATCGAAATTTTAGTCTTATAAACTAATTAGCTTTATAATTTGACACAAAAAATATGTAGGATCCATAAACATCTTATGTATCCTATGCCTTCTTAGATGAATGAAAACGACAGCCCCTTTCTAAAACAGGAGGGGTCATCTTATTAGATAGCAAAGAAAACTATTCAGTTAAGTGGTTAAGAGAGTCTTCAAAAGAAAGAGTGTTCAGAGTTCTGCCAAGAGAGGGCGCACTCAACTGACTATCTCTTGAATCTCCACTCTGCACAGATGCAAAGCTTGCAATATTGAAATTGGTAACAATAAAGCGTTTTGATTTCTGCTTCGAACAGAATAAATGCTTTCTAGAAGATGCATTTTAAATTTCTGATATAAATCAGTCAAATTGTTAAAATTATATGAATATGTATAAATATACGACTCTCAAAATTGTTTAAGCATGGCAGCTGTTATATTCACTACAGTATGTCAATGCTATCATTTAAAATGTTTTAATGTATAAATAGTAAGCTATTAGTTCATCAGTAACATTTCTTGATATCTTGATAATACTTTTTAGAAAACATTATTCAAATACATCGGGGCTTGTCTAATGAATTGGTAGGATGAAAATTAAAAAGCATCCAGAAATTCGAATTAATAAAAGCTGAATTTTAGACTGAGCGTAACAAACTAAAACAAATTTTTATATAAAAAGAGCTGTTAAGATTTTTTTTTGATATTTAAACGTTTTATAGAAAGTACATAATTAATAAAAAGTAATAAATAAACTGGTGATAATTATGACATTAAAAAAGAAGTTTTAAATATAATAAAATTTTAATAAATAATCAATACACATTACTGCGATTACAAAAATTTTACAGCAAAACTTATGCATAGATGTGAAAACTTATTTAACTAATGTAAACAATTAATAAGTACGAACCAATTTTTACAATTTTTACATTGAAGTCGAATCAACCTAAATAAATTAGAATTGCTGAATGTATCATAGCATAATGCAAATGCAAATTTTTGGGGAATATAGAAAATCATTGAGAATTTGAATCATTGAGAAATTCGAATTAAAAACAAAGTTCCATTGTGATAAAAATCCGCATTATGATGCGAAATCTCTCTGAAAATGAGCAGACACAGGACCAAAATTCACCAAATTATTTTATTAATATTTAAAAAAAATATCAGAAACTTAAAACATCCATAATTCACACGTATGTTCCATACTCATGTACATACTTATATTTATACATATGATCATACATGTACACGTATCTGTAACATTTAAATAGGCATGCAATAATTCATTTTGAAACATATCATGCATCGTAAACATAGACATGCAAAACCCGTTAAGCCTACTTTGATGTACACTATGGTTTATATATATGTACACATCACTGTTTGACAGCAATTTAAAAGAGAAGAATGTACAAGGAAATTCTTAGACTTGTTCTCTATTATTAAGCACCATTGTGAACCAGCATATTGTACTCAAAATGGCACAGAAATAAACAGTGATAATAGTAAGCAATCATTTTATAAATATTTATAAACGTATAATATTTTTGTTTACATTATATTGCGTATGGTTACGTAATAATAAATTTATTATTCATTCATTAATCATTAACTTTACAGCTGTATTAAATATTTTAAAAGGAATAAGCTTTAAGCAAAATCAAAATAATATTATCAAACAAATATAACTTAAATTATTTGAAATATTCATAGAATTTCAAATAGTTTTATTAATTAATTTCGTATACTAAATTATTCTACTTACTAATGAAATACTCCAATATCGTATTGTACCGAATTCACATAAAATGCGCTAAGAAATAAAGTAGGAATTGTTTGGAATTAGTAGTGCGATAAATTCCTTATCATATGAAAATAATGAATTAAATACAAATTAAAATATTCTTGGTTATATTCATAAAGGAAAATTTGGTAGAAACACGGGAAAAATCTATCAACTTTACCAAACTTTATCAAACTTAAATTTTGAATTATCCTCAGCTTGGAAACTGAGGATAATTCAAAATTTTCCTCATTTTCCTGAATCGAGGAAAATTTATGTACTGTTCTAAATTTTCTTCCTGAAAATATTAATTAAAATCAAATATTAATTAAAAATAGTTAGTTATTGAATTTCATTCTGCTATTCGTAAATCTCATGGGCTGTTGATTGAAGCTCATAGTATGCATCTCCATAGTTAGCATTATTTATTAAGAACTAACAAAAGGTACTGAATATATACAGAATTATAAAAGCTTAATATCTGTGTTATTATATGTATATGCAAGATTATTTTAAGAGTTATCATTAAAGGGGACAAACCAATTACTCATTATAAAGGCATTTCATTTTTCCTTCAACCATATGGAAAAGGAATAAATGAAAGAGGGTTTTTCATGAGAAATAAAGTAAAAAAGCATGAGATATGTCCTCATTGAACAGAAAATTTATTGTGTGCAATAATCTGCATGAATATTTGTTGTGAATTCAAGATTTTGCCTTTTATACTTTTTTTGAAAAGAATCAGAAAATATAATTAGGTATTTTTGGGAAGGGCTACTGACACAAAAACTGCATTTGACCATGCTGCTTCAAATATGGTTAGAAAGTGACGCTTAAGACTATTAATAGGATATGTGACGGTTTTATAGCAAAATAAACTATCGTGTAAAGATAAAAAAGTTTTAAGAACCATGTTAAGTTATGTGTTATAAATTTAAACACATGAAGTTCTGTTTGCAAAGAATATATTTTAATGCTTTTAAAAGATTTCATGAGACGTATTTTATCTGATTAAATATCACTGGTTATTTTTACTAAAGAAAGAACCAGTGGCATTTAATCGGATACTTTTAAGGAAGGAAAACACTTTTTCCGAATCTTATTTTCAATTATAATTTGTCGATTTTTATGCATTTATTACGAATTAAACATCAACAAGGTCATAGGGCTAGACACTTTATGCTCATGATTGAAAGTCAGTAATTATATTTTGAGACAAATCTTGGTTTTTTCCCAAAGGAAATATTAAATTTCATTATTTCAAAAATGTCATTAATATCTGCTTATCTCTGTGCCATTTTGATTACTTCACACAGTTTTGATACTTAGGGTGTGGTGAAAAATGAGTGAGTTCACTAAATAATTAATTTAACAACGGTTATGATTCATAACAAAGCTAAAACTATTAAAATTGATACATATGCAAATATTTTTCACTAATAAAATGACATTAGACACAGGTTTTATGTATCAACATTTCAAATTATGAAATAAAATTTAAGTTGTTTTATATAAATTTAGGAAATTAATATGACAGTTCATTCTGTAAAATTTCCATTTAAATCCTTAACAACTAACAAATTTTTCAATTCCATATGGGGGGAAGATAATATTCTATGATGTTAACCTTTTCACCACACCCGTTTAAGTATAGAAAATAGTGTAGCTTAAGCGCAATCAAAAATAAACTTCAGCAAATAAGTCATAACCGTTTCCAACTCAAGAAAGTCTAACTGTCTTAACACTTGAAGAAAAACACAAATTTTAATAGCAAGCACGCCGAAATGTTAAATTGGAATTCTAAGAAAATAATAACCTGTATTAATACAGGCATTATTTAACAGGTGGTTCCGATCAAATTGTCTACAATATACAGATTTCTATGACTTGTGTGAAAAAATTCTGTCAAATTATTTATAATTTTTATATATTAAAGTTTTAAAAGCCAATGTGTTTAAAATATAGGAAACTCCGGTTTTATTCTTTTTTATTACAAACTGCAGTAACCGTTACGTACTTTTTTCCCGTAAAATTAATAAAATTACATAGGAATAATTGATTTATTTACAGATTTTTACAAATTTACAGTTGAATTTTTATACAAATATGCGATTTTTCATGCAAAAGAGTGATTAAAAAATGAAATATATTCCTCTATACTTCGAATATTTGAGAGAAAACATTAAATCTCAAAATTTATGTCTGTCAAACTGTTTCAGTTTTGCATTATTAGCATTTTGTATATCACTTGCAATTATCCACTCTATCCCATTTTTAATATATTATTACAATCTTAAACAAAACAACAACCGATTAGACAGTGTATTTAATCTTTGCTAGTATTTAACACCTTAACTGGTTTGTCCATACGCCGTACGTGAATAGAATTATCATAATTTTAAACTTATAAAATGAGACAAAGATATTCACAGACGTTATAATTAGATACAAAAATTACGTGGTATCCATAAACATTGAAACTGCTCTTTACGTTCTGAATTGAATTAAAATGACATCGCATTCCCAAAACAGAAGGTGCCAACTAATTAGATAGTTGAGAAAACAAACCAGTTAAGAGGATAAATTTCATTCTCCGTCATTTCATATAATTCCTGTATTTGCATGCAACATTTTGGTCAAGCAATAGTAAAACAATTGGGAAGCCACAGATTAAGCGCTATTGCAATTATTTGCAACTTTATTTAATATATAAACTCGAATATTTTATTTTATGTCCTTTGACTTAGATTTGTCGAGAGCAGTTGCAGTAATAAATGTATCTCTTTTCTGTCTTCCGCTTAGAAATTTTTTGGATGTGTTATTTATCCAATTTATTGAACCAAAATTCGAGTTACTGATTATGTCCTTAATATATTTAAAAAAATGTGGTACTTATATCAACTTAAAACAGGAAAGACAACATATTTTTTCTACGTTAGTAAGATAAGGATAGCGACAAAACCAAGAAAAGAAAATGTTCACAATTTTAGAAAAGAAGGCGACAGCAAACAACAAAAAGAATATCAATTTTCTATTTTGTTGAAAGAAGTGGATAGAAAGTAAATGCTTAACCTTTAAAATAACATCATTCGGGAAAAGTTTCTTTGAAAAATTCTTTGTTATTTTCAATTTGATTCTTAGAGAAAGTAGAAATTATATCCTTCATTGCAGTTCTTTATTCTTTGAATGCGTAGTCCATTTTTTATTTTTAGAAAAATGTAATGAACCGTTCCATTATGAAACTAAGATGATCAAAATAAACTAAAAATTGATTTCATGTATTGAAATAAGTATGTTAAGTGAACACAAACTTATGGTTCCATTTCAGGCTTAAAATCTGTACAGATGCATCCACGGGAACCAGAAGGGAAACCAAGACAATCAGAAGGGAAACCAAGACAACCAGAAGAGAAAATATTTTCTAAACGGAGAGACCCCTATCTACCTCAACAGTTCTTGTAGAGAAGCCTCAAAAGAAGTAACAAGGCTTTTGTTTTCAATTAGTAATAGCCGAGTAACAATTTAAAATATACTAGAAAGGTGAAGTTCCAATATAAGCAATACTTAAATTTTAGAAAATGCATCATGCGTTATAAAATTAACAATAACCATAATGAGTTGTATGTCGATCTTAGCAGAATATTGCCTTTTAAAGAAAAAGTTAAAATCTGTTAACCCTTAACTGGTCAATTTTTTTAACCATTTGCCAAAAAAAAGTAATACTTTTTGCCACAGACAAAATTTCCACAACTGCGTGGGAAAAAAATAAACATCAACGAAAGAAAGTGTTGTTCCGAGACTTAAAAATGCTAGCAAACCGGAAAAGGAAAAGAGAAAATATCGCTGCAACGGAGTTTATGGAGCTCCAAGCCCCCATAGGGGGCTTATCTCCAATCTGACAAGCTGTGATGGCATGGCGTTAAAAGTAAACTGGCATGGACTTCAACTACAACATGGTTGAAAGGCAGGAGGGATGTAGTGCTCATCGAGGAGGACTCTGCTTTTGGTCGTAGTCCAATCAGAGCTGATCTGTTGGGTGGTGGGAGGAGCCAAGGAACTGCGAGTTTTCAGAATGTGAGAGGTGAGATGGCCAAGTAGTGATTTTAAAGAGAAATTTTAGTAATTTTTAGAAGTAAATTAACTATTTCAAGGACATTTTAAGCAACTTTAATCTTTTCACTAATCAGTATTAAGTTAGGAAATCATTTAAAGGCGTTATTAATGATTTTCAGAGAATTTGAATATCGATGCCCGTATTCTGTGGGGCCAAATTTTGCAGCCCGTACCCCGTACGGGAAACAGATTAAGAGGTTAAAAGAGATTTCTGTTTCATTAATTATTGCGCTACAATTATTTGCAAGCAATTTTCAAATGAGAGTAGCAAGGAGTCCTTACAAACGACTTTCCTATATAATAGGCGAACTAGCAAATGTATAAGAACATTTGTATTTTATACCATATATGGTACATAAGACTGTTTTGATTAAATTATCAGAATGTAAAATGACAATTTTTTATCAATAGCTTGATAATTTTGATTTGTTTATCAACAAGGAACAAGATAAATTATTTTCAAGCTGTAATTCAGAAAGATGAAATTTTTTAAATTGTTTTAAGCTTTTCAGATGAGTTGGCGATAATTTATAGATAGATCAATCATAACATTAAAATGAAGCTTCTGCCATATATATGCTAAAATTATTCTTTGGATATACAAGATAATAATTTTTTAACTTAAAAAAGTTCAAATAAATGAAAAACTCGATCATTGAAGAGTTATGTAAAATAAATCTGCTTCATTAAAAGTAGCGAACATTCCATTCGGACAAAACTAGAAAGAAAAATATCTTTCCAAAACAAATAACAAGCAGTAAAATCAAAACTCTAGGAAAGAAAAAAGAAAAACAAAATTTCTGAAATTTTGATTAAAAGGAAAATATCGTTTATGTATTGCAGAGAAGGAAAATAATTTATTGAATAAGTTCAAGATAAATGTTTAGGTTTTGAGATGAAAAATACTAGAAAAAAGAATATGGTGTAAAGATTCTGTATCAGAGAAAATCAGTGAAATTTAATCAAAACTCTGAAAAAGTATAAAGTGCAAACACTTTAAAAGTTTTTTCAGAGTAAAAACATTTTCAATTGTAAAGGATAAAAGTAATTTTTTAAATTGTGCTCAAGATGAAAGATTTGCTTTAATGAATCTTAAGAGAAGACACGATAAACCTCCTTAGAAGTTAATGAAAAATACAAATGTAAATATAATTGCTTCAGAACAGCAGGAATTCAGCAAACTCTAAAATGTAAAATTAAAATGAAATGCATTGTCACTGTGTTTAACTACAAAAAAAATTAAGATTTTATCTCTGTATCTAAAAATGAAAAAAAGTATGTGTATCATCTAAGAAAAGACATTGCAAAACAGCATTAAAATATGTGGGCAGAAATTCATAAAATACAAAGTAAGTATTTGAATATTAAAAAATTAAAGAAATAAAGCTTTCCAAATAATTCATTGAAAAGCTTACATGAAAGTCATTTATTATTTATCAAAAACGAATAGAAAATGTCTCATTGGTTGTGTTGTAAAAAAATTAAAAACCATTTCAGAACAGTCAGCTTAGTATAAACTATTGCAATCCATCCATAGAAACTAATTGTAAATGAAAGTAACGGGTGTAAATTTATCAGGGTTTGGATCTAAGAATTCAGTAAATAATTACTTAAAAATTGGTAGTTTTTTTAAATTTTCTGCGTGCATGCGTAGTAAAATCTTGTTTTTTTTCCTGTTAATAACATGCATTCAATATTCTATGCACCAAAATTCTTTATTCACACAGATCATAACACAGTCTCAATCTCTGCAATTTCCATGTTGTTGAAATTTTTCACGTAGTGCGGGCCGTATGGGTGAAGTGGATGAGTTCTATAGCCAGGGGGAAGTGAAAAATTGGAGATTCGTGGTTCGTTGCTTACAATTATGTTCTGCGTAAGGTCACGTGGTTTGGTGTAGTCTGGAGACCAAGACCTATGAAGATAGTAAAAATACATTAACGAAAATAAATAATCGTAATACAGGGTGTTTCAAAACTTATTGCAGTTACGCTGGAAAGGCAGCGAATGCAACAAAACAAGCGCAAACCACCATACAAAGGTTGCTTAGAAAAACACCACCGGTGAAGAGTAAAGCGTATATCACACGGAGAGCTATCGTACGCTGTTATCGTCAGCATGAGAGCAATGCCACTTACCAAAAAGTTTGTAGCACGTGACGCATTGAAACAACCGGTCTGACAGGATTTCGGTCATCACTGAAGCGAACTACGTCACCGTCAAAGTCACACCCGATTGGTTTGAATTATCGCTGCTGACGATTTTCCGTCAGCATCGTGTGCATTTTCAAGCCGGTTGAATATTGCCCACGATTTCTGTCATCTTGTCTTACCGGTCACGTTCTACAAACTTTTTTAGTGAGTGGCATTGCGCTTGAGCTGACTAAAACAGAGTACGATAGCTCTCCGTGTGATATACGCTTTATGGGGCGCTTTCCAGCAATATATCCCATGTTATCTTCTGAAAGAGGTAACTAAAATAATTTAAATCGAATTTCAACCGGAGAGTAATATGTTTTAGGAAGGGTGAAAATGTCCACCGGGTTAGTAGATGTCCAGCTCAAATTTCTTATAATTCGTTTAGAATTGAAGATATAAAGGCAAATCAAATTAGAAGAATTATTGCTTTAGCATAACAAACAGCTTTTTTTGTGAAAGTTTTTGATTAGTTGCAGTTACTTAGAAGTTGGGGTCTGATGAGTGATTTACACCTAATAACTTTGACTGCTTTTTAATCTAAGCTTGTGACACCTAGTTGGAGGGATGTCATCAATTGTATTCTCATCATCCTCCCTATATCACATTACTCGCCGGTTCAAGTGGAATCAAAATTACTCCATTTACCACGCTTATAAGATACGTAAGATGAGAGAAATTAATGGAGATATAACCAGTTGAGTTCCGAGTATGTATTTAGTGGTTATTTGGGCTTGTCTAGTTGTGTGTTTCACTTCCTAAAGTAAATACTACGAATTTTAAAACCCCTGTATAATGCAAAATATTTCAAATGAAAATCATTCCTCAATCAGAGGATAATTAAAGGTTCAAATTTAGAGGAAGAATGTTATATTTTTGTTGCATGTTATATAGAAAGTTGGGAACTTGCCAAATGAATTGTTACCGATTTTGAAACATTTTTCCTAAAGAAAAAAATATCCTTTGTTGACTGCATTCGAAATTTTAAAATGTGAGCAGCTTACTGCTTTCCAGTTTTGTTATTAATTGCTTTTGAATTAGAAATTTTGTGAAGAACTAGAATTTCACAAATTCCTTAAATTCTTAGATTACATGATTATTTGTATAATATCAATTCAATAAAATTGGGATAATACATTAAATTAATTAAAATATACAGGATAATATAAAATAATAGAAGAATAAAATAAACACTTTACTGCATATAGACAAAAGGCTGTGGTTACTTAAAAAGAAATCGAGTAATTTCTAAATTAAAAATCATAATAATATTTTAATCAAATGTTTCCATTTAGTTCAAAAATACATAAAATATATACAAATAATTTCCAATAATAAAATGCGTGCACATGGTTAACAATAGTAAGATACATACAGATAGTTTATATCTGTAATAGTAATATAATAATAAACAGTGAAAGACATAAAAACTTTGCCATTTGAGATAAAAGTATAAATATGATTATTAATAAGAAAATAATGGTGTCCCAAAAATGATGGAACCACTTCCAAAAAGAATGAAAAAAGGACTGGGAGTTAAAGAAATATCGTGTTTACTGCATTGTACCCGAGAATACTGTGATTTTTCAAATTTATTCTACTCTTAAGCTCAAACATATCGTTTCATGAATTCTTATACAGACAAAAATAAATAAATAAATGACAGAATTGAGAAACCGTTGTTCGCAAGTTATATTTTCTGCGGATTTATCAAGAGCGGGGCATTTTATGCTTAAAATATTAGTGTGCCAAGAATATTGTGCTAAGTAAGACAAATAGGACCGGGAGACTGTTTAAGAAGTTAAACTTCGAATTTTTTTCAGTAGTACATTTATTGACCCAAACAAAAAATAATTTAATTATTTACATCATTTTTTGAACTGGAAGTATATTCCAGTCTCTAATGGTTTAGAAATTAGCTATCTGCAAACGTTAGAGTTGACATCCCGTATGAAAATGTAAACATATGCTCAAAACTTTTTGACTTGTTTTCCTTCCATCTCTACTACTAATAAAGGAGAATGTGTGTATGTGTGCTGGCGCTCTACAGATCAGATCGCTGGACTTCGAGTTACGAAATTTGACACAAACATACTTTGGAGAGTGGGAATGTGCACCTCGGAGCCCTTTTTTTGTAATTTTAATTAATTAAAATTAGCTTTTTCCCTAATTACTTCCGAAAGTATTACCAAACAAAAATTATTTTTACAACAACTGAAAGTACAAATGATTACCTTTCCAATGATATCAATTAAGTTGACGTACAATATTTTCTTGAATTTTAATAAATTTTTTAAATATTTTTGGCATAATTTACAACAATATTTTTCATTGTTGCAACGCCACTCAAACCGTTTTGATTGTTATAACAAATATTTAATTGCATATTTCTCTTTCGTTGTTGTAATCTGAGATAATATCCTAATACATTTTGCTTTCATACTTTTATTTCACCAAAAGTTTTGCGAAATCTGTAAACCAAGCTCTCCGAAATATTGCTTTGCTAACATTAAGAAATATATCCAGTAAGCTGAATGGTTATGGTTGCTTTGTTTCCATTCTTGTCTCAACATGTTTTAATCCAGCTAATATGCCGTTGGCCAAAAAATGTGCTGCGTCATTTTAATGTTGAAATCAAATATATATTTTACAAGAGGAATAAGAAAGCGAGGATAGTGCAGGCAACTTGGAATTAGAGGTCACCATGAGTAGTTAGTTATTTGACTTCATTAGTAAAATTTATGTAGACAATGAACAGATCAGGTGCAAGGCTACTAAAAGAACATGAGTTAAATATCTACCACAATCTGAAGTTTAAAATTACGTTGTTAAGAGAACCATGAATGTAAAATGATGCAAGAATCAATTGAAATCATATTTCCGGCGAACAAACTGGTCGCCGAAGGCGGCTAGTATGAAAATATAATTGTGTAAAAAATTCCATTTCTCACATGACGGTATACACTTTCCCACTATTTCATTTCACTTACTCTCGAAGGGTGGGTGACATCAGAGCAGCCTGAATGCTTGCTTCCAGTTGGCGAATTTTCATGTTAGCCATGTCCAGCTCGTGTCTTGTCTTCCACAGCTGAGTGTCGCAGACGGGGTCTTTGCAGCGGTGGTGTTTGATGAGGTCTGTAGCTTCGTAGACAGCACCTCTGAAGCTCAAAGATTTTCCCATGCTCTGCAAGAATTTGGGACACAGTAGATAAACGCACCAAAACATATTTGTTCGCAAAAAGTCTCGTTTTAAATAATACTGAACAGGAGATATGATTAATGAAACATTATCTATGGGCAATACTTTCATACACATATTGATATTATCATTTAGTAAAAATATTGAAATCTTTGCTCTGTCGTACTTTGGCTTAAACAATTCATTTAATTATTTTGCATTATTTTTTATAATATTTCTTTTAATTTTCTCCTTGATTATTTTTTAATTTTTTTTGTGTAAAGAATTGTTTTGTATACTTCCTTCTGTAAGCCTGGTGTTGTACATTTGTGGCGCACGAGTTGTGTTCAATAATAAATAAATAAATAAAATGTCTCCTAAAGTAAATGCTACTGAATTAATTTTATGATGAAGAAACGGATTGAAAATTAGCTTTTAATTTTTCAGTTTGAAAATCCGAAATGGTGTTAGATTAAGAGAATCTGGTTTATTATAGAATATTCACAAACCAGAGGTCTCACTTCGCAATTTAATCAGCGCCCCCACTCGCCAACAAAGAGAACTATCCACTTCGATACCAGCGCCGCACAGTGGGATATTTGACGAATCTGGGCGGCCAAAAGTCGATTTTATAAACTACAGACCAGGATCGAATGGATGTATACATTTTAAAGCTGAATAACTGGGGAATCGCGTGATACCATTTTTAACTCTCTTAACTGACCTTGACCTCTGTATTATTAGCTCAAACTGGAGTGTTGTGTGAAGTGTATCCTGCGTCAAATAGTTGTTGCTTCAATCGTTCCATTTTCGAATGTGAATACCTTCATTTCTAGATGTAATTAAAATCTAACAGTTATGGATAATGATGAGGCAGGTATGTGTTCATATTTTTTATGGATTTGAAATGTTAAAAAATTAGTTTTAATAATTGCAAAAGTAATTGAAAATAACGCATTTTTTTTCAAAAATTTTTTTGTATGTTGCGCAATCTCGAAGATTTTTGTTATATTTCCAAACATTTCCACGCTAAATTTCTTTTTGTATCAATAAATTTAGACCTTTATGTTTGTGTTTTTGTTTAAATTAGCCACTGATTTGCCCAACTTTTGAAATGAAGGGATTTCAAACATTGCTCAAACATTCAAAATTTTCCAGTAGGCATTCCAATTACTTTGCATTTAATCTCTTATTTATGATATGAATTGCAATTTAAAGAAAATTGTTATGAATATTTTCAAAACGATCATATGTGTGTAATTTTCTGACATTTTGATTGGAATAAAGTTATATCAATTATAAAAATTACTTAAAACATTGCGTTCAATCCATTTTATCTCTTTTTAGGATTTTCCAAAAGTACTGAAATTGTTCTTTGTCAACATTTAGTTATCTAAAAAGAAGTCGAGTCAAAGTTGCTTATGTTTATGTAAAAAGTTACCACACACTCGAACGATTTTTTTTTAAAAAAAAGAGGTTCAAAATTTAGATATCTAAATTGCATATATTTACTATGCACTTTTTTTTGTTTCTATTTTACTCTAGGGTCATCGGGTGTCAAAGTAATGATTCGAAGAGAGTTATTTAACATTATGCAACAACAAAATTTGCCAAATATACATGAAAAATAAACTCGAAAATTATCTTCTTCAAAGTGATACTTTTGATGACGATGAAATTTTAAAAAATAAAGCACAATTTCTCTCATTTTAAATCTCAGTTAAAGATCAGATGGATTGCTTTAATATATCGTTTTAAAGTAATTCTAGAAACTATATCCAGTGGCCACAAGATTAAATTGCAAAAGTTCAAAGAATATACAGAAGAAACATCTGAGCTCTACGTGCAATTATATCCATGGTACCCAATGTCGCCTACTATGCACAAGATCTTAATTCATGGTCCGATTGTAATAGAAAATGCTATACTACCAATAGGTCAATTGTCAGAAGAAGCGGCGGAAGCACGCAGCAAACATTTCCGATCATTCCGTCAAAATTGAGCCCGAAAATTTTCCAGACTTTCTTGTTATGAGGATGTTCTCAAAAGATTGTTTTTGAGTTCGAACCTAGTGTTGACGGGTATGAGACCCACGATGAGGAAAAAGTCAAAATCATTCTTAAAAGAGACTTTAGAGATGTCCCTGCCAATGGAATCTTCTGAAGTTCTTGATGAAGAGGACTCCGATCATGAAGAAACAGATAATGACATTAATGATTTATCATCAGACGAATAAATCGCACCTTCCTTATGAATTATTAACTAATTTTTTACAAAATTATTCAATTATTTTTATCATTTATTCAATTATTTGTTATTTTCCCCATTTCTTTTCTATAAATATAATTAATATAATATTAATTTTGTTCAATGTACAAGGTATAGTCATAAAATAACCGGGTCTATTTAGAGGCCTCTGGTCAGCACTGCATTCAGAATATCAAGATGTTATAGTCATTAATAATAAAAAAATTAAGGTGTTGGTTGCCATTGAAAAAAATTATAATATTTTTAACTGTAACCGAAACCATAAGTGGTGGTACATTCTATATCTATAAAATCGCATGCGCATATCCCATAATACTTAGATCCAAAATCTCGTCTTGATACTCTAAATGCAGTGCGCCCCAGGAGCCTCTAAATAGGGCAAGTTACTTTGACCACCCTGTATATAACTACGAAGTTATAAAATATCAATTATTTTTAAGTTATAAAGCAATATTTTCTGCAAAAAGTTCATTAATTTACTAACTAATACGTTTAAATTAGTTTAAAAACGAAAAATAATTTTGGCCGCCCAGATTCGTCAAATATCCCACTGTGCGCCGTTTCAAAAGGAACACCAAGGTCGCCGCCATGTTTGTGGTGTTCGATGTCGATCTTCATAAGAACAGGTAAGTTTAATGTATGTGTCCTAACTTATATCAAAGTAGATTTAAGTTAATCAAAAATTTGTAACATTTATTTTCACTTTTATAAATAGAATAACGAAGGTTAGTTTTTTCTCACGCTGACGTATTCTGGTTAATTCCTTTGTTGGCCACAGATGGCGCACCGTCTATGTGAAGTGCAATGTTAAAAAAGTTGCCATTAGGGTCTATGGGAGTGAGACCTCCGATTCTTCTTCTCTGCTATTCATACCACATTTAAACCAGAATATTCATAACATATTGAAACTGCATAGATAAATTCTTACCATACACAAGATGCTTTCAATTCAATGAAACGTATCTGAAGTTTACAGTCCCTTCTTTTATTGTGCAAAAGTCACTCAACTAAAGGTGGCATTTCAGCTAAGTTGAAAACAATGGTTTTCCTCCCAGAAATAGACAGTAGGGAAGTTTAAAAACAAACTGAACATACCCAAAATAATTGAAAAGATTGTTAATCTAGTTTTATAAGTAATGCAATATAATTTCAAAAATATGTTTGCATTATATTAAATACGAAATTTCTGTTTCTTTAAATCCAGATTGTTCGAAAATTGTGCACTGAAAATAAAACGAAAGAAAGTGTCATAAATGTTGTTGTCATGGCGCGTCCTCTTATGATGCATGCAAAATTAGCTTTTGTTTGAAAAATTTACAATTATAATGCAAAAAATTTTGTCAATAATAAAAATTATTGAAAACATTATCAAACCAACAGCAACATTTAAATCCACGTATCTAGAAACTAGGAATGCATATTATGATGTCTATTCTGTTTGGGATTATATCAGATTTCAAACATTATTTATTATGGATAAAATGTAATAATTTTGCATGATACTTTCTAAAAAGTATACTAACTTTAATACTTAACATTTAAAGCATATGATGCTAGGCGATTTTGCATTTATTTGAAAAAATAAGTATTAATATTTTCTTAAAAACAACATATTGGAAGAATATATGCGTCAAATTCAATGGAATTTAATTTAAGTTTGTGTTTTTGAAACAAATCACTAGTAGTATCTTTCAGCAAATATATGTTTAAAATCTCGATTCCTTGAGCCAAACTTCTTTGCTTGGAAAAAACGTTTTACTCAGGGCAGAGGAAACGTAGAATCAACGAAGTGGCTTAAGCTATTTTTAAAGAAAATGTCAAAAGAATGTCTATCTTTAAAGTGATGTATACCATAAGGACATATTTTCCGTTTTCATAAGCAAAACGGAAAAGCTTTGCTTAAGAAAAAGTATACTTTTCCGTCTTCTACAGGCTGAATAATTCAAAAAATATGTGTCGCTTTATAAGACGTTGTGTGATTCAAATAAGAAAAGCATTAGCATTCTTTTTTTATAATTTCAATTTAAATCATTCTTTTTCAGCTGTTAGGTCAAAAAATATTTTACTCTGAAGGAAAAACAAAATTTCCCATTTTCTGGATAATTACTTTATTCAGACATAGAGTATATGAGATCTTTTGAAATTTACCTACAATGTTTTGACAAAAATTATGGAAAAAAATTCTGAGTTATTAAATCTCCGAAGAAAACGTTAAAAATTCCTTTCTATATTATACATGTGGGGCAGAGTTGAAATTGTTCCAAAAATCAATTATCTATCCTAAGGAAAAAATAACACAATGCCGTTTAAGAGGTACGGTATTAATACACAAGTTAAACAAAAGTTGTTTATCCGATTTAATGGTGGAAGTTAAATTTGTTTGATTTAAAACATCCAAAAAGACTTCAATGTTTCAATGATGGACACTTGAATCAATTTTTTAATATAATAAATTAATGCACTTATTTAAAATGAGGACGAAATTTTAAACAGATTAAAAGATTTAATGGATATTTTTGGAATTCATTAAAAGGACATTAAAAAAAATTCATCAACCATTGAAACACATAGCTGAAGTCGTATAAAAAGCAAGAAGAAAAAAGGTTTATATTCATGTAATTCGCCAACTCGATTAGAAGCTTTTGAATAAATTGAAAGAATCTAAGATAAAAGAGAGTAAGTATGATATTGAAGGGTTTGAAATTATGAAGATGTCTTTTGTTAGGAAAAAAATTATGAGCTATCAATTAAAACCTTTTATACTTTTATGTTTATATTTTAAATTAGAAATGCAACATTTTCTTTAAGGAGAGTCCATTTCCTCAAAAAATTAAATGAATGTCGAAACTCAACTATTGCTAAAAGATACTGACATTTTGTTACATTCATTCGAAATAAGTTATTTATGCAGCTTCATTACTTTGAATGTTTTGCATCATATATTAAAAAACTTACTTCCGTGTTTCCAAATAAACATAAAAAGAAATGATTTAAAACAACATTTAAAAGTCAGTTTGTGTTTCATTTCCTATTTATGCGCTTCAGTGAACATTATTCGAAAATACCGAACACGTAGAATAGTAGTGGATAGAAAAAAAGTAAGCGACAGAGAATATATTATTACTCCCCGATAATCTTTGATCGCTTTCAAAACGAAATACATCCGATTTAAAGATCATTGAACTAGAAATTGTTTTTGAATTAAAATACTTTTACAAGCAAAATCTGTCATTGAAAAAGCAATCGACATTCATAAACGGAACTCGTTAAAGTTTGATACAATTATCTAATCTGATTCTACTTAAAAATAATTTTTGCATTCAAATCTTTTCAGTAATACAGAAATGAAGACTTTTTAAAAAATTCTAAGGACTGTTTTACAGTGTTGAATTGAAGAATTATACTTTAAATTATCAATCTTATTAGTGGAGCAGACACATTTATGTAGATCGTTTAATATAAAATGAGTCATTCACTTTTTTATTTTATTTCTGTAACACATCGAATAGTATTTTTGCTCGCAAGATACTTGCTGACATACAATTCTGTTAATTCATTATTATTTATTTATTTGCTTTTTTTGTTTAATTTCTTTTTTAAGGGATGTTATTCTGCGATAGGAATTCTATAGATGTATTTTGAATCTTCGAATTTTATTCGAAAACCCCCATGATTTGCGAAAACTTTGAGATAAGATACGTTTGAAATAATTGTCAATAGAGTTTACCAAAAATATTGTCAGAAACATGTTGACTTAATGTACTGAACACAGTGTGAAATGACGAATATTGTCAGAAACATGTTGACTTAATGTACTGAACACAGTTTAAAATGACAAATATTGTCAGAAAGAAGTTGATTTAATGTTCTGAATACAGTTTGAAATGATATAAG
This sequence comes from Araneus ventricosus, assembly GCA_013235015.1. Lineage (NCBI taxonomy): Eukaryota > Metazoa > Arthropoda > Arachnida > Araneae > Araneidae > Araneus > Araneus ventricosus. The sequence goes on from BGPR01007532.1 coordinate 24,853, forward strand.
GGACGATTTACAGGCAATTAGCTTCCTATCTACAGGATGCTTTTTTTCAAACTGACACTACTCAGAGCCATCTGTCTATCAGATCTATCAGCTGAAGTACGGCCATATTTGGTAGGGGGGGACTAATGATGACATAGGGATAACGGTTCTGTGAAAATAAAATTAGTTCCGAAAGTCGCCGATAGGGGGAAATGTGGCGCTGTTGTAGCCTACACAACTGAAAGTTAGACAAATGAATAACAAAGAAGAAATTTAGTGTGAAACCGGTTTAATACAGAAAATGAACTTCCCCAAAGTGTTAGAGAGATGAAATTACAGTGCAACATAGGACTTAATTCAATAAAATTACTTCCTCGGCTATGGTATGTGATAACTTTTCAATGTTACCACCCTTCTTGGGGATAATACATTGCATCCCTTATACGACTTTCGGAACAAATTTTTTCACTGAATCTTTTTTGCCCTTGTAGTCATCAGTCCCCCTACGAAATTTGATGGCATTTCAGCTGATAGATCGAGCTACAGATGGCTCTGTGCAGTGTCAGTTTACAAACGCACCTTTTATATCTTCTACTATAAAATTAATCAATCAGCTTTCACCGTGTTCCCCTTCAAGTCTTTTCTCATTGCTAACAAATCTAAATAGGAAAAAAAAATTCTTACAACAGAAATATATAACCCGTATTCGGGTCATCTAAATTATATTTTCAGCATTATTACGATTCCCGTTTTCTTTTCAAGTAGCAGAAGGGAAAATTATAAATTTAAGAAACACAACAAATGAAATACATTTCTTTGATTTTAAAATAAGAAATTATTCATTTATTTGCTGTTTTCATGTTTTTGTGAACTCAGGATGAGTTATTGAATGAGTAAGCAAAATAAGTGAAAAGATATACAAAGGCTTGAATTCTTACAATTTTAAATAGCGAATTAAAATCCTTAGCCTTGAAAAGGAAACATATGCCTCTCTTTATACATACAGCAAGTTATTTTTATGAATCGCAATTCATATGGATTGAAAATAATAGAAAAAAGCTGTGTATACATACAATAATAGTATGAAGTTATATATATGTTATTTTTAATTAGAAATTTTCCATGTATTTAACTCATGTATTTCAATTTAATTTTGGGCTGATTACAAATGTTTTTGTCGTAGATTGTAAAAAAAATAATCAATATCAAGGCACAACATGCTCTAAATAACGCGTGTAGAATGTGCTGCGTGTTGTTCCGTAACACAAATTCGTTCGTATATAACAATAATTCCATATTCCAAACTTAAAAGGTTCTTTTTCTAAATATTATTACAAGGACACTTTTTAACACTCAGATTGAGGAAACGTGCATTGGCAATGTCATTCAGATGTAATAGCCAAGCAACTAACTACAGGAAGTGGCAATAAAAGATTTATTTGAGTGATAACCTGCTATCATAAATCTTGCCATTAATTAAAAATAATCTTTTAACATTGAATTATTTAAGAATAAATTTGGATACTCTGAAATTTAAATTTCCTGCATTATTATTTTAATCTGAAATTTCTATTATATATATATCAATGTCATGAAAACCAAAAAACGTAGAAATAAAATGGAGAGACTGTAGTAAAACGGTAAAAGCGTATAGATGCTCATCAGGGTAAGTAAAATCTATACGAACAGCTAAAAAATTAGTAAAATCATAATGTTTTCTGCGAACAGTGCTGGCATAAAGCTAAAAACACTGTCCTTTACCCCGAACTTTATGATAAACCAAGAATTTGAATGAAATACCAAATAATAGAAAAAAAATTACGAACCTAAAACTGAGAGATGCTGCCATGGGGAGGCGTGACAAAGGAATGAACTTAACGCGTCATGTAGGGTCCAGATGTTTACGAAATATCATGTTACTTCTAAGGTTGGGGGAGTTTCGATGAAGATTAGGAAATCGATGGAAAACAAAGATGAAAGCGAACTACATTGAGGAAATGATGAAGATTAAAGATATGATGAAAAAAGGAAAAGAGTGTAATTAAAAATTAAGGAATGATGATAAAAAAGGAAAGGAGTGTATTTAAAAATTAAGGTCTATTTAAAAATTAAGGTATGATGATAAAAAATGTGTAACTAGTGTAATTAAAAATTAAGGTGAAAATGGTAAGTGTTAAATAATATTAATTACACTAGTTACACATTTTTTATCATCATACCTTAATTTCTAATTATTGTAATCTATTATTATAATCTAATTATAAAGTAGTATGAATTGTATTTGATCGCCGTGTGAATTATGTTTGAATCAAATGGCAATTAATGTGTTATTTGTAGGTATAATTATTGAAACGAGAGCAATAACTTTTATCTTTAAAGAGGAAAATTCTGTTTTTTGGGTAAAATGTTGCCATTTCATACTCGCACCTTTAACATGCATTTCGTTGAAAAATATGGAACGGATGGCAAAGTTTAGCAAAAGACAATTTACATTCCACGTATGACTGTGTTGTCGTGCGCATTGGCTCTCCTAGCGAATTTCAGGCTTTATGTTCCATGAACACTGGAATAATCGTTTTTGTTCGACATTTACTAGTAATTTTTTGTGATATTCACAATACACAAGTTAGCTCTGCTTATAAACATAAGAAGATCGTACACAAATAAATTTTAACACACTTTCAACACTACTCCTTGTGATAAACCAATAAACATAGGGGAAACAAGACAGTTATTGACACCCTTAAGGCATATTTATAGTATTAATTCATGGAAAAAATATTAAAAATAATTCTATCAAGTTATGTGTCATTGCAACTTTTCCGATTTCTCTACTGAAGCTGAATAAAAGACGTCATTAAAAATTATTCTTGGAAGGTATTTTGCAGTATTATTGAGAATAAATAGTGCAAAATCAGTTATTGATACTCTACGTATGAATAATTGACACCTCGCAGTTATTAACGTCCCTTCATTCTAATTTCTTATTTAGTTCACTTTTTACTGTCTAACTAAGGTATTAAGTGAAACTGAGAATTGACATGAAAGTCTATTATTTTTACCCTTAACTCTTTGAACCCGGGTAGAGTGAGAATTCAAGTGTGTCAAAAACTGGGATAAATTTTCATTCATGAAATCAGAATGAAATCTTCCTTTTATCTACAGAAATTCCAGGAGGACGACACCCTCGGTTGCACGATCAATTGTCGGCAAAAAAAGCAACTAATTTTCTCCCGTAAAATTCACCCAGGCGCCCGAAATTGCCTGAGTCCGGCCTGTGTCGAATGAGGCGGTTTGAGGGCGACGTCTTATCGCGGGGAAGCCTGGACGACGGAGGATCCCTCAGTGTGTCGAAAGAGGCGGTTTGATTCGCAATAGGGCTCATAGGGTTAAATTCCCACTGTTTCCTATAAGCAACGAAACTAATTTTGTCTTCTAAAATCTTAAGAATAAGACTGAAGCTCTAATGTCTGTCATTGCCAATAGGATACATACTGAAATTTTTATTAAATCAATTTACAACATACAGATGGCAGCAAGAGTGCTGATAAAGAAATGAAAATAAATTGAAGTTTTTCACTTGAAGCTGCATCCTTTTAACTTTGTTTGCACACTTGAGAATACCATGTTTTATTCTACAGTATTGAAAGATATTCCTTATCCATATTATTAGTTCTTAATATTCATCTGCGGTTGACATAGAATTTTCTCAAGGAAATATTTTTCTGAAGTAAAGCGCAGTGTTTTCAGTTGGTAACAAACTGTTTTTTAGCCATAAACCGTACTTAAAAATAAATAGTATTTTTTAAAAGTATTTTTCCCATTTTTATTCAAGAAATGAAAGTCAAAAACATTTTTAAATTAATTTTTGAAAATCAAGCTTAAATAGGGTTAAATTAAAATTTATGGTCTCATTAACTATCCGTGGTGTCACTAATTGCCTTGTTTTACCTATTGCTTATAATTTGCATCAATACATTACCAAGCTTATTAGGGTAAAGCAATCCCCCGTGTCTTTCTTAGCCAGATGTTTTCTTATGTACTTGAAGTAAATGTGTTCTAGAAATAAAACCAGGATGGTGAACAGGACCCCACAACCTAACAGAAGAAAAGCACTCATGAACTGATTCACATCTAGTGGCTTGCTGACATTCCGTTTATTTCTTGTAGGCTTGCATGCACCTTGTAACCAGAATCTTTGAAGGCGTTCCAAATCACCTGGGAAAAAAGTAAAGAACTAGGATCAGAAAAAATCATCTGCTTGCCGGTAACTTTTTCTTAATACTAATATAATAGCCCAGTTCTCTCTCTGACTTATCCGGTAACGCTCTAAAGTCACCAACAATAAAATTCGCGCCATAGTACTTTGAGACGTTAAACAGCATTATTTCATTGTTAGAGAGCTTAAATTTTAGCAATTTTAAATTTTAAAAAGTAATTGTCGTTCTAATTTCCAATTTAATAGCTCTTAAATAGTGAAAAGAATTGCTATCGACTGATATAAAATTTATCTCTCTATGATCAAGAGTTCCCGAGAAATTTTAAATTATATTAATCATATGTTTCAAATTAATTTCCGTTTTTCAATAGAAAGTAGTAAATCACGTCAGTGGTATATCATGCGCGTGATAGAGTCTGGACACCACGACGCATCTGATTATTTATTGCAATCGTGATGATATAATTTGATAATATTTTTTGGCAACGTTTGGCAAGCAGAGAAGTGATTTGGTTTGATTAGACATTCTGAAGTACAAAGAAAATTGTTAAACAACGAAAAATACTTCACACGGAATGTTGTTTACCAAGAGGTTTTTTGAATAAAAAAATATGTAAATAAAAAAATATTTCCTGTCATAAAACATATATTTATTTTATTTGTTTCCAATCAATGTTAAACGTTTCTCTCACATATATATCTATTTAAACACTTCAAATTTGAAGGGAAATCTCTCGAATGAAGAGGCAATTTGTACCCGTCATACCATGGTGGATAATTTTCCAGTTTGATATAAGAGGTTAAAGAAATGAGAAACAATTTATAGTAGCTTTAAGAAAGCAAATGGATTATTGGTTTTGAAAACTAAAAACTGTTAATTTTAGAGAAAACTATTCTTTTGTATTTCCACACTTCTCAAAATGCAGAGATAATTAATAATTTAAAATAACAGATAAGCGATAAGTAATGTATGCAAGTAACATTGTTGGTAAGAATTTAAACACATATTCCAAATCGTGTAGAGAAAAAGATATATACAAATCTCGAATGGAAAATTAAATGACAGACATCTGATAATTCTTTCATAAAATGCGAAAACCGAATTTTTTAATACCAAATTATTTCTGCAATTTCTTAAATTTGACGAAATGATATAATGAAAACAACATTTAAAATATTCATAAAAATTAGACAGTAAAAAATTTTAAATAGTTTTTTTAAGGTGCGTCCAAAATAGAATCCATGGTTCCCACTTACATCCGTTACACCCCCCTTAACTTCTAAACGGTGACAGCTCAGGCCATAAAGTTGGTGTCTAGGTAAAAAGGCTATGCGCTACTCGATGAGACAACTTACAACACCATCTATCGACAGATTTTGGAATTAGAGGTCCTGTCTCAAAAACGGTACAAAATAGGGGAAAAAAGTCAACCACAAAATTGTAGAGCGTCTTCGATTTAGTGCAAAAAGACTAAAAGGAAATAATGCTAAGAACAAAACGTGCAAAACGCATATTTGTTTGCTCGCATTTTCGGAAATTTTGACGTCATATGACACGAATAAAAGGAGAAAATATTATTTTTCGGGCAAAAAATGACCCCATTATACTTTTTCTTGTGGAAATAACTCAACCTTCCAGCCAACATTGCAGGACGTATTACTGTTGCTTGTGTTTGAGCACCAACTATATGCTAAAACGTGTGCAAAGTGATATTTAAACAAGGACTCAAATCTGCATTGTAGATGACGGAGAGCACTTTGAACATCGAAAATAAAGGTATATTGGGATAACTAATTGTTTTTTCTCCTTTTAACCCGTTTAGAGACGTCACAGTTTCGAAATCGAGAACAGACAAATTTGCACTTTAAACGTTCATTTTTTCGTATTATTGTGTACAAGGTATCTTTTCGTGCTAAATCAAGAGTTCTCTACAACTTTCTAATTGACTTTTTTCTCGTGTCTTTCACCGTTTACGAGATAGGATCTCCAATTCCAAAATTTGTCGGTAGATAGAGTTGTAAGTTGTCTCATCGAGTAGCGCATAGCATTTCTACTATACCTAGACACCAATTTTATGGCCTAAGCTGTCACCGTTTAAAAATTAAGGGGGGTGTAAAGGATAAAATTGGGAATCCTGTATAAAGATACTATCAAGAAAAATAGGAGATTAAACATTCATGTTTGTAGGTGAAGATAATAATGATAAGAGTGATTAATAAATAAATATTTTAAGAATTTGTCACTTTCTACACAGTGATAGTAATACTGGAAATATTTGTGTAACTGTTCATTTGATATATTTTCTTTCATTTCCTCAAAATTATTTCTTTAAATATACAAGGTCTCCACGCATATCGTGGTCCAATAGCTAATTTCTAAACCATTAGAGATAGACATATAGTTCCAATTGGAAAAATTCTTTAAATGAAGGGAAGAATTATAATATATGTTTTTGAGTGAATAAATAATCTCTGAAAAAATACGAATTATAACTTTTTTATACGGTCCCCTGGTCATATCAGTCAGATTTAGTAAAATATTTTTGACATTCTAACATTTTAAACAAAAAAAAAAAGTCCCACTCTTCTTCGACTAAGACTGAGCGAGTTCTGGAGCTACGAATTTCATGATTTTTAACCAATCACGGCTTCGTCGAGCAAGTGCTATGCATTGATTGGTGGATCGTCTTCAAGATTGAAATGGTATAAAGTGGTCTAAGTCAACGATGTTCAAAGCTCCATAACTCGCTGAGTTTTAGTCGCAAAAGAGTGGGACTTTCTTTTTATTTAAAATATTAGAGTGTCAAAGATACTAAATACTGTCTTTTACTAAATATTACTGATAGGACCGGGGGACTGTATAAAAAATTAAAATTCGTAACATTTGCATGAATATATATATTCACTCAAACAACATATATTATAATTTTTCCCTTCATTTAAAACATTTATCCAACAGGAACTACAAGTCTATCTCTAACGGTTTAGAAATTAGCTATTGGACCACGATAAGTATGGACACCCTGTATAATAACACTAAATTTGCAGTTTTAAATAACTTTGTTCGTACTTTTGAGAACGGAAGCGTCGAATCAAGATTTTAGGGAAATTTTGTCATTCATTATACTTTTCATATCTGAAGAAATTACCTTGCAGATTTCTTGAGAAAGAATAATTCATTTCCGAAAAGAAATATTTCTAGAAGTATTGTGAAATCGCATAAGTAATGCGAATTAATTCTAATTTAGATGGATTGAAGTTTCATCTGCACGAACGATGGAATAATGAGGCCATAAATGAACGAAAATGCTTGTTCCCGTTTTAATGTGCTGAACTCATTCATTATACCGACGAGGTATCTCATCTTCAAGGAATGTTTGCTGTGTGCTAGAATTTCAGTCAGGCATGTCAATTTCGATAAATTGTACATGTCAATAGGCATCTACAGATAATTTTCACTTTTTCTTTTTTTTTCGTATTTAAATTGTCTAGCACAAAGACAGTTTTTGCTTGAATTTTCTGGAGCTTGCATCAAATTTGTGATATAGATGAATGTGTTAATTGGCTTTGATTCAATTGAAAATTCATCATTAATAGACTCGATCATATATTTATGTTTCGTTTAAAATGGAATTATATTTCATAATTTGAATAAGTATCAAAAAGTTATGAACCTTTCTACAGTCAAAGAAGCTTTGCATGTTTTAATGTATTTAATCTCTCTGATATATGTCACGAAATATTGTTGCTGAAATGTCACTAGCAAAAATTCAAATTCAATAAAGTAAAGAATATAGACCAAAACAGGCAAAACTCCGCAAAAATTTTCTTCCAAAACAAAAGAGAAACAGTGAGTAATTAATGGTTTTAATAGTTTTCAACAGAAACTAGAACAGTGGTTTTGAAAATATTGTTTTTTGGATAAACTTAATTGCCCAAATTTTATATTGTAAACAACGCCAATGAGCAATTTCAAATTGAAATGGTTTAATTTCTTTTGTTAGTCCTAGAATTGCATGGCAACGCACTTGAATATATGTATTCCAAAATATGCAGTTTCCTACAAGAACGATGCAAAATCTAGATCATACATCGTAAAACTCATTCAAATATCTAATCTTTGCATTGATACATACAATTCAGATAAACCAATCATGTTTTTTTCAAATTGTCTTATTTTTGTTTTACCATTTTCTCGATACTGTATCATATATCTGTTGAACTTGCTGAGATATTTGGACTTCTTTTGCAAAGCAAATCCGTATCCCGTCATGGCATACCATGCTCCAACTGTCAGTAACCGACATTCGTTGTCTTGACCAGCCAAGTATTCCAAAACTGTAGCATCATATATGAAAGCGTCTAACTCCCTGAGAAGAGAAAAAATAATTAATATTATATTAGATGTCAAAAGATAATTCTTACAGCTACTAAAGGATTTCTGATATATTTGGTCACATGGGGCAAAAATACTAAAAATTCTACTAAAATCAAAATAATTATTCTTGATGTGGATGGGTTGTAATATCAATGGGAAATTTACGATAGTTAAACTCAGATACTATCGGATGTTCTTGGGCTTACTACTAATATAATAGCCCTCATATGATTCTCGGTAACACTCTGACGTCACCAACAATAAAACTCGCGGCATAGCACTGCGAGACGTTAAACAGCAGTATTTCATTGTTAGAGCACCTAAATTTCAGTAATTTTAAATTTATAAAAGTAATTGTAGTTCTAATTTCAAATTTAATAGCTTTTAATTAGTGAAAAAATTTGCTATCGATTGATATAAAATTTATCTCGCTATGATCAATAGTTCCCGAGAAATTTTAAATTATAGTAATCATATATTTCAAAATTAATTTCCGTTCTTTAATAAAAAGTAGTAAATCACATTAAATTAACAAAGCACGTCAGTGGTGTATCATGAGCGTGACATATTTTGGCTACCACGATGCATCTGATTATTTAGTGCAATCGTGATGATATAATTTGATAATATTTTTTGCCAACGTTTGACTAGCAGAGAAGTGCTTTGTTTTAATTAGACATCTGAAGTACAAAGAAAACTGTTAAACAACGTCAAATACTTCGCACGGAATGTTGTTTACTAAGCAGTTTTTTGAATAAAGAAATATGTAAATAATAGGTAAAAAAATATTTCCTGTCATAAAACTTATGTTTATTTTATTTATTTTCAATTAATGCTAAACATTTCTCTCGCATATATATATATCTAGTTAAACACGTCAAATTTGACGGGAAATCTCTGGAATGAAGAGGAAATTTGCACCCGTCGCCGTTGGTTTTAAATTTAAACGAGTAATTGTCGTTCTAATTTCAAATTTAATAGTTCTAAAATAGAGAAATAAAATTCTCTATTGATTGATATCAAATTTATCTCGCTATGAGCAATAATTCCAGAGAAATTTTAAATTATATTAATCATATATTTGAAATTAATTTCCGGTTCTTAATAGAAAGTAGTAAATCATGTCAATGTGATATCATGCGCGTGATATAATTTGGACGGTTATGAATTATAATAAAATTGTTAAACAACGAAAAATACTTCACACGGAATGTTGTTTACCAAGAGGTTTTTTTTTTAATAAAGAAATATGTAAATAAAAAAATATTTCCTGCCATAAAGCATATGTTTATTTTATTTGTTTTCAATCAATGTTAAACATTTCTCTCGCATATATATCTATTTAATCACGTGAAATTTGACGGAAAATCTCTCGAATGAAAAGGCAATTTGCATACGTCATACCACGACGGGTGATTTTCTAGTTTAATAATAATTATGTATAAGATATGAAAAATTATTTAAAATGAATTAAAAACCAAAATAAATAGCCATTAACTACTTTTGTACACCAAACGCAGAATTATTTTTACGAAAGCATGATTTTCTGGTCCCATTCGATAGTATAATAATTTCCCTTATATGCAAATCGTTCTTTCATTCACCTATCGATTTTAACCAGAAAAATAATTTGTTGTAGGAACATAAATTGTTAAAATAAAAATGCATACATAAACTGATTTGAGATCAACTGTATTGCAGTTTACAGCTTAGTAAACAATTATAAGTAGTGGTACGCAAGATTTGAGAACTTTGAAAAATATTTGCCAGAAACACATGAAAATCAGCAATCAATTTCAATTACATTACATGTTGTTCAAAATACATTTTTCGAATTCGTAACGATTTATAGGCATTTCCTAATAAGAAGGATACTTTGCAGGAAGAATGTATGTAAAAATTAATAACTTTACAGAAAATCTGTTGAGGAGTAGTTTTGAATCGTTGAAATTGAAAAAAAAAGTCATTGCTTTAAAACCCAAGTATCTTCATCGAATATAACATAAGCAATATCATAAACAGATAATAAAACTAATTTGAACACAAATAGGAGATTTTACTTAACCTTAAGAAATCTTAAATAAGTATCCACTGTCAGACAGGAGAGGCGTTAGAGTTCTCCCGATGTCGCGGCACGGTCTCTCAAATAGGGAGGGGGCGAACGACCTGCTGTATATGGCCAGGGGCGTATTGATGATCCTCTCAGATTTCAGGAAAATCTTTATTTATACCTACTTGCTGAATATCCACTGCCTGAACGGGATACAAAAATTTGCCCCTATATGTGGCCTCGTCCTCCCAGACACCCCACTGGCGCCACCCCTGCTGCCAGAATTTTCGTGTTTACTTTTCGCAACAGAACCCAATAGTTAAAGAAATCTTACTTGAAAGGTTAAATTCTCTCGAAATACTGTTCGTTTCAGAAAGCCGAGCATACCACTTTTGGACGAGTTCTCTGGGCTCAGGCGTGATACGAAATGAATAAGAAGATAGCTTCTGGATTTCTCTTTGTTAGATGCATTTTTCTTTTTGTTATTCTTTTCCGAAATTGCTATTACTTATCTTACTATTTTCTCTTTATTTGAAAGAATTGTTTATTAAATCAAATGTTCAATTTAAAAAGTAAACATTTCCTCCAGTGGCGTAGGAATGATAAGTGGCGTCTGGGCATAATATTAATTTTTCGCTCCCCTCACCCGATCATCATCTTTAATAACAGCTTGTGTGAACGACGCTCGGGAGTGGGTATTTGTCGCATTCTATCTTAAAAAGTGACACCAACTCACCAGTGGTGTGAATAAGTGGCGCCTGGAAAATATGATACTTTTTTCTATCCTAGTCGTCATCAGTGGCTTAACAAGCATAAGTGGCGCCTTGAAAATATGATTTTTTTAAATCCTAGTCGTTATCAGTGACTTAACAAGCGTAACTGGCATCAGGGATACGGCATTATTTTTACGCCCCCGCATCAAATTTATCTTTAAAAATAACATAAGCTTGACGCTATGGCGCTCCCTAAAACTGGCACCCGGGGCAACTACACCCCTTGCCCCCCTTCGCTACGCAACTGATTTCCTCTTCTATTTCACCACTATTTTGCAGAAATCAAAGCCGACTGGCGCATTCGCAAAGGCCATAAGGGTTTCGGTACCTGAAAACGAAGAGTAGTAGACAAGAGAAAATAAAATCAAAAGCAGGAATATAGGTCCGTATCAAATTTTGGACGAAATCCGTTAAAGGGTTGACTTTCTGTCGGTCTGTATAATCGCATATTTGTGAACACGATAACTCCTAAACGCTATGAATTATATAAATAAAAAAAATTGGTATGAGGTCTGCTAACATTAATTGTGCATCCGTACCAAAAGCAAAACATTTACCCTCTTTTAACAGCCTCCACACCCAACTGTACTGATGACCTGTTGAATTTGCGCATCCATGTGTAAAGCCGATGTTTATTTCTTTTCAGGACGGCTTCCGTGTTTCCATTAGGGATGGTTCCAAAACGAAACGGGGGGTCAGTCATGTAAGGGTTCGTGAGCTACAAAAAGAAGATGATTATATTTTACAGTACAAAAGTATTAACATTATTACAAAGAGTAAAATAATCATCCTTACAAGTGCTGTTTTCACTTTCTCGTATAAGAAGTATTCAAAGAGAAATTATTGTAATCTTGAAAAAATTCGAACTCGAGATATTTATGAATGTCCATGTTTTCTACTTCTCCGACTCCGAAAAGCACAATTTTGAAAAGCATTAATTCGGTTTCAAAAATGACTCGTGTGGTTTCTGAAATTAAAGATTCAATTAAAACTAAAATTAATGCTGAAGGTAGAAAGACATGGCAAAATTTGACTTTTTGAAGAATTGAAGTGGGTACAAAAATCTGCGATTGTTAATGGCAGTGTTTAATTGAATTGTCAGCCAACTTCACATCATATTTCATGCTTACCTTTTAAATGTTCGCTCAAAGTTCAAAATTTCTAAATATATAATGCTTTATACAGGATGACTGCACAAATTAATTTTGTCGACAAAATAAGGACAAAGCGGTTGTTTGTTCTTTTCCTCTTTTAAAGAAATTTATTTTTCATATAATTAGATTAGACCATAAATAATTGAATTAAAGTGGATCTTCTACTTCTAGAAATAATAGGTAATTTTACTGTGACACTTGTTGACTTTCATATCGTCAGGTTATTTGTAGATAAATAAAAACAAAAGTTAAACAACTTTTTAATTTGAGTTTATACCGAAGTTTCGATGAAAGCAACATACGCTTTGATTAATTAAATTGTACTTTCAAACACGAACATGCTTGTTTATCATAACTCCATTAAAGTGTAAACTTTTGTCGTGCGGGTGAAAATATCAGCAGACAGAATATGTCAGAACAAATCAGGGTCAGAACCTGCCTTTAGAGAGAGTTAGTATTCATTAAAACACGTGTCAACACAAATATGTGTGACGTTAGATAGAATTATTAAAAGGCTTATTTTAAACATCTTTCAAAAGTTATTTAATTAAGTTCTGAAATATATTCAAAGGTATATTCCGGTTCTAATATGCTCATTTGTTTATTGAAATGTCAAATATTATTGCTTGTACTAAGCTGTGATAAAATTCGGAAGTTTCGCGGTAGATTTTAAGAAGAATAACATTAGACTCTCATTTAAAGTTTTAATTTTTACTCTCATATCAAAGTATACAAAGAAAAAGTATTGTAATCGTCAAAAAAATTAGAACTCGATATTTTGACGAATGTCCACGTTTTAGACCTCCCTGAGTTCGAGAAACAGAATTTTGGAATTATATCTGTCTGTCTATGTGTCTATGAACACGATAACTCAAAAACGGTTAGAGCTAGAAGAATGAAATTTGGTATGTGACCTTCATACTTAATTTCTCGGTTTCTATCAAATTGTGAAAAAAATCCGTCTACGGGAATCGTGTCTTTCCGTGTTCATGTAAACACGATAACTCAGAAACAAATAGCTTTATGGATAAAATTTTAAACACATTTTTATCATCAGGGATGTAGGTCCGTATAAAATTTTGGACCAAATCAATGAAAGGTTTGACTTCCTGTCGGTCTTTATAATCGCATACTTGTGAACACGATAACTCCTAAACGCTATGAATTATATAAATAAAAATAGGTATGAGGTCTTCTAACATTAATTATAGATCCGTACCCAATTTGCTTTTCAACCTGTTTGAAAAAGGCATTCAAATTGCATATTCTGTTTCTTCACCATTCTGCGACGCAAAAAAAGGCTTGCCCGATTTGCTCTTTTTTCCGCACCTGGGTTAGGGAATGACGTATGTTACTGGCGCTTTATATATTTTTCCCCACCCGAGTTAGGGCGGTTACGAGAAAGTTTTTGGGAGACCACTCCCGCTGGTTCAAAAGGGTTGTGCCATCTATTAGCTATCTGAAAGGTTGTGCAGTAATCTCACTAGGTTTTTGAGGTTCATAAGTATTAGCTAAGTTGAATAATTTTTAGGGAAGAGAAATAGAACCTTGACCACCTCTCTAAGAATACATTCATCACTTTCAGAGAAATTTTCGAAGTTATCTATCCAAAATTTATCGTGGGCAACAAGTATCTGGAAGCTGACATATCAGAACGCAATATGCAAGAAAATGTAAAAAAATTACTGCAGAAAGTGTCAAATGCCAAATTTCTTCGTTCAATGTTGTGGTTACCTCGAATAAAAAAATTCTTTAAATTAACTATAAACTGCTTTATTTCTGTGTTGAACAAATTACTGTAAAAAGTGTTAAATGCCAAATTTCTTCGTTCAGTGTTGTGGTTACCTTCAATAATAAATTTCTTTAAATTAACTATAAACAGCTTTATTTCTGTGTTGAACAAGTTACTGTAAAAAGTGTTAAATGCCAAATTTCTTCGTTCAATGTTGTGGTTACCT
>BGPR01007532.1:39373-70463 GCA_013235015.1 Araneus ventricosus
AAAAGTGTTAAATGCCAAATTTCTTCGTTCAATGTTGTGGTTACCTTCAATAATAAATTTCTTTAAATTAACTATAAACAGCTTTATTTCTGTGTTGAACAAGTTACTGTAAAAAGTGTTAAATGCCAAATTTCTTCGTTCAATGTTGTGGTTACCTCTAATAATAAATTTCTTTAAATTAACTATAAATTGCTTTATTTCTGTGTTGACACCGAGATTAAGCAAGTTTAATTTTTTCCTTAACGTGAAAGGTGAAAATTATTGAGATAGTAGGCATCCAATGAAATTTAGCCAAAAGATGTAGTAACAGTTTTAGAAATTTCTCGTCAAGTTTGAAGCTAACTTAAGGTATCGAAAATAGAAAGACATTCAAACCTCTAATCATAAACGTTATATCGTGATAATCTTGTATGTTTTATTCCTCTATCTTGTGTTCCTATGGCTTGATTGCATCAGCCGATGCATTATGTGCATAACTATTTTTACAACACGTAATTTATAGAAAGAATGACAGCCTAAGACAATTATCATATGAGGAAGAATTATTTATTTTATCGTCTGCGTTTTCTTAATATTATTTCGAATTTTTTTAAAGAGAAACTTACACATCATGTAATTACACCAAAATATCATGTTAAGAATCATTATTTTGTCGTCAGCGTTTCAATAATATTATCCCTCTGTCGTACAGCGATCGATTTTATAAATCTAGCTCTACAAAAAAATCTACCAGTGTTATTTCTTGGCAACAGTTGCTTTATTGGAAGCAGAAAAACCTATAAAGCAATAAACCATCTCTAATTTAAACGGTTAGTTCCTGAAAGTTTACTTATAAAGGGCGAAAAGTTTGCATATTGCGACAGTACATTTTATGATCTTCTAGAAGGGAGATAAGTAATTCGTGTTATATGTAGTTTGACATATTTTAAAATAATATTTGTGTTTATATAGCCATTGAGCTATCCAAGGCTAATATTGTATCTCAATCTCATATATTAAATGCGAGTGTTAAATGCATTTTTAAAATACGAAAAATATATGGAATTTATACCATTTCACTAAATGTTATTTGGAAAGCAAAAACATTTCTTCTCAAGTCTTCCCCATCTAAGTTATATTTATATAAACTAGATATATTGAAAAAAAAGTGTACTAAAGATTATACCCGGATTTGAACAGGAATCCAGAATTTTTTATGCACTTTCTTTCCACCTATATGCTATCTGATCAAAAGTATCCGGATACTTTCGGATTTACACATTTTTAAGAATTTCTCCCGAAAGGCTAAACTGACTGCCCTTAAATTTCGACCATGTAAAGAACAGTCTCTAACTCAGATTTTACATTGAAGATTCGGTACGGAGAGCAATCAGGAGACCCTCGAATTATGGATGAAGACGAAAATTATTCCCCACCCCCCACCTCTTCAAAGAAAGCTTATAACGAGATGAAAAAACTTTCATCAATGGTTATGTTTAATGTGCATAATTTTTACATGAATTTTCACAAACGCAGCACAAATATTCGGCATGATATAAATGTTTCCTTAAAAAATCCCAAATTTCTCCGCCTGTTTTTTGTTTCTAACATGCAGAGTTTTCTGTTATATTATACAAACCTTACAGAAAAAAATGACAATATTTTAGAGAGGCATTGTGTAAATATTTGGAAAAGAGATTTTGAATATTACAGGAATTATGAGCATTTTTATTAAAACTTTTCACTGAGCATGCGCGAGATATATAGGGCAATTTTTCTTTTACAGCTTTAAAGCCAGATATATAGGGCAGCAACTTAATTAATAAATTAGTTCAATATCTTTAATATTCAGAAAGATATCGGCATTACAACTACAGTTCAATTATATTGAATTGTGGAGAGGTTAGAAAATAGCTAAATACATAAGAAAACTTGTAATATTTGCAACGAATGAAAAATATTTGTAGAAATATTAAAATATTTTAAGATAAGAGATAAATTAGATAAAAAATTGCCATAAAAGAAATTAATTTAAAATTTCGTTTGGGCGTAAAATTGTAACAATATGTAACTTTTCAATAATCATGTAAATAATATAATTAAAGTAATTAAATTTTTGTTATTTATGCTGCCTAATTAGCTGGAATTTACATTATGCACGTAATTGATAAGTGTTCATTGGGTATTTTGCACATTCTAACCACTATATAATTCAAAATAACTAATCAAAGATATAAGTTTAAAAAATATCAATTTTTGTACAACCCCTCATCTTTTAGATTCTCTTCGATAATAGCTAAAATTCTTCTCATTTTAATGCCGATATCTTTCTGAATATTAAAGATATTGAACTATTTTTCATATAAGTTGCCCTATATATCTGGCTTTAAAGTTGTGAAAGAAAAATTACCCTATGTCTCGAGCATGAGCAGTAAAGAATTATTTAATAAAAATGCATATTATTCCTGTAATATTGAAAATCTCTTTTTCCAAATTTTTACACAATGCCTTTCTAAAATATTGTCATTTTTTTTGTAAGTTTTGTATAATATAACAGAAAACTCTGCATGTTAGAAACAAAAAAACAGGCGGCGAAATTTGGGATTTTTTAAGAAAACCTTTATATCTTTTATATCTTCTTGCATATTTGAGCTACGTTTAAGATAATCCATGTAAATATTATGCACATTATACACAACCACTGTCGAAAGTTGCACCTCGTTATAAGCTTTGTTTGCAACGGGGTGGACCAAAATAAGTTTCGTCTTCATCAATTTGTAGACGGTCCCTTAATTGCTCTCAAGACCGAATATTCACTGTAAAATATGAATTAGAGTCTATTCTTCACATGGTAGAAGTTCTAGGGCAGTTAGTTTAGCCTTTCGGGAGAAATTCTAAAAAATGTGGAAATCCGAAAGTATCAGGATACTTTTGATTAGATAGTTTATATGTGGAAACAAAGTTCCTAAAAAATTCCGGATTCGCAGACAGATCCGGGTATAATCTTTCGTTCTCTTTTCTCTATATACAAATATAACTTAGAAGGCGAAGACTGGAGAAAAAATGTTTTTGCTTTCCAAATAACATTTAGTGAAATGGTATAAGATCCATATATTTTTTATATATGAAAAATATATTTAACACTAGCATTTAATATATGAAATTTAGATACAATATTAACCTTGGATAGTACAATGACTGTATAAACACAGACATTTTAAAATAATTCAAACAGCATATAAAAAAAATCACTTATCTCCCTTCCAGAAGATCATAAAATGTACTGTCGCAATATGCACAATTTTACCCATTACAGGCAAAATTTTAGGAAGTAATAGTTTAAATTATAGATGGTTTATTGCTTTAAGGACATTTCTGCCGCCAATAAAGCAATTGGTACCAAGAAATAACAGTCATGGTTTTCTTTTATTTTTGTCCAGCTATATTTATAAAATCGATCACCGTGTGTCGCTCTTAAATTAATTTTACAATTTCAAAAAAAATTATATCGAAATAATGCAAAATAATTTCATTAAATTTGGAAAAGTAGGCAAGAAACTCTTGAAAGTTGATTTTTTCAAATGGATGTTTAACTATTTTTGAATTCAGATCGAGCATTTAAATGGAGATTGAAGGGTAAGAATTCTATTGCATCCGTGGTTCGGTTACAAATTTAAAAAAAAAATTAACGTTAAAAAATTGTACTAAATTAAAATTGATATCACTGAAAAGCTAATTTTTCGAATTTTCAAGTTGTGTAATTATTTTGCAATAATATGCTCCCAAGTTAGTCAAGAAAACCTTTAAAATTTCTATTAATTTTTAAATAATTATTAATATAATTAAAATTTTTAAAATCTCTTTCTTACTGTGCTTTTAATAATCAAGAAATAACTTCGTGCTGAATTTGGCAGGTCTAAGCCCAAAGGACTGTCCGGTAAAGTGTTTTCAAAATTTTTGTATATTTTAATTTATGGGAAGTAGCTATCCAAATTCATTATTATGTTAAAAGAAAAAAAACAGTCATGCTAGTTCCTTGCAAAGAAAAGAGATTTCATTCGATATAGCTTTTTGAAAGTAAGCTTGTGTCGATAACCTCTGTATACTCGATTCTAGAGAAGCATCCATTTGATATATGAAACAATGTATTTTCTCTAGTGACTGAGGCGATAGCAAAAACGATATGTTAAAGCAATATAAGATAACGTTCCTGGACTGAGCATTTCTTAACGTACTATGAGTTCCATTCTGTATTATTGCTCTTTTCATGGATAAAATCTGGCACAATAATTACTTTTAAACTTTAGATTTCAGGATTTGATTAAAAATATCCATACTTACTCGTTTGTCGTCAATTCCTGACAAGTCATAATATTCTTCCCTGGTGATCATGAAGGCAGCCAAGTTGGCAGTATAGATGGCAAGAAACACGACAGCAAACATAGCCCATACATTTGACATGAATCTGGCCGTGTAACCCCTGGGACAGTCGACGTTGACGGCTGCACCAAAAAGTATAGCCCACACCAACCAGTACGTTCGAAATAAGGAAAATTTATGATCTTGAAAGAAATGAAATAATTTAAATAGTGTCTAAAGGAATGTTCACAAAATAAATTAAAATCATATCATATACAGTGCTGTTCAAAATTATTAAAATGCCCTGTTAAAATTTCATCTTTTGTTCAAAAATTTTAAAATCTTGATGATTTACTATTTTGTTTTGATTTTCTTGTACCTCATTTCATCATCCATAAATACATACGAGTTTCAATAATTTCATGAAATGTCACTACTTCTTAGAAAGAGTTATTGTTTGAAAAAGTATATTCTAGCTGTTCAAAATTATTCAAATGACTGATGACGAAGGTAATATTTAAGTGAATACAAACTGATTTGTATACATTTTGGTAAATTTTGATAATTTTAACAGATTAATTTATTTTGTAATTAATTTTTTTGGACTATGAAGCAGTCAAGCAAACAGTAATCCTCAAGAGCTAAAGATTTATTTTGACCTTCACCATCGAGACAATGAAGATTTAAAAGATGGAGTATCATATGGAAACCTAGCAAAAAAGTTTAAAGTTTCGATGCTGGGTATCTACTATCTGTGCAAGAAGTATAAGACTGCGGGATCCATCGAAAACAAGAGAAAGCGAATCAGAAAACCGAAAAACAAGTACAAGAGAAGACCCTATGAATGTAAGATTTGCACAGGAAAAGAGCGATATATCGCCAAGAAAGATTGTGAAAGACTTGAAATTGAATGCGTCAGCTCTAACAGTTTGCCTTATAATCAAATACTCAGAGTCGATAAGCTGAATCAAAAGAAAAAGACTGTATATTCTCAATAGATCTCAGAACAAAGTATGGCAATGCGTTTGTCCTTTGCAAAAGAGCATATTTCGGAGGTTTTACAATTCTGAGACAGTGTTTTATGGTCATTCAAAGTAAAATATTATCTCTTTGGATCGAAAAGCGTAAAAGAGTGTGGGACGATCAGGTAAGGCTCTTAAAAGGATGAATTTCCTACAGAGAGCAAAACACTGAGGCGGAAATGTGATGGTATTGGGTTTTTTCCCTCTAAAGGTGTTTGTTAAATTGTGATGATCAAAGGTAAAATGACTGTAAGCATGTACGTCTATATCATGTCCCCAAATCTGAAACAAACCATCAGAAATTTGAGCGTGGGTTGACGGTATATAAAAGAGATATGACCTAAAACACATGTCAAAGATTTACCAAGATTATTTTTTAAAAAGCAAGATTAAAATACTGGAATGGCTACCACAAAGACCAGACCTTAAACCCATCTGAAATTTATGGTCAGTATTGAATTAGAAATTCCCTTTTGAAGAGAGAAGAAATAAAAATTGTTTTTTTAGACGATCAAAAATAAATGGCGCAGTATCAACCAGGAGACAACGCAGAAACTGGTTGATAGACTGAATCAAATATTAAAAGCAGTGATTGAGGTCAAAGAAGTCCCATTAAGACCTTAAATACATATTTTATTTTTAAAAATTATGTTATTTTTTCGTTGGAAGATTTTGACCGTTCGAATAATTTTGAAGAACACGTAATTTAGAGTTTTATAAAAATGTTCGAATTCTGACTTATTTCGCAATACAGTTTAAGTTATTTGAATTTTTTCTAATGAATACGATTGAATTAATAATAAAATTAATATATTTCTGATATAAATAAATAAATTTATTTTCTGTAATAAAAAATGTAAAATCTTCTGTAGCGTTCTAGTAATTTTGAAGAGCACTGTATTGTTTTATAACGTATGAAATAGAGATGATGTGAATAAGCACAAGCAAAAATATTCTGAATCGAAATTAGATGGCTTTTAAATTTGAGATTTCTGATAAGGGTTATTCTATTTTTTCACGTTTTATTGAGTATAACTTAATTCTTTCAAAATAATTTTCATATAAGCCATTTATATTAGTCTTCAAAGAAGAGTGAAGACACAAATAAACCCTATTAACACAAGATATTCTACAATATATACTACACGATATTCTCCACAACAATGCTACAATATTCCGAATGCCGCAACAGCATCATAAAGATAACGCATGAGTATTCTAGGGCATCTTGGGCTAATACGAAATGATTTTGCAACCTTTATTTACCTTTATTTTTTCATATCCGAAACAACTGATGTTTTAACTATTTTGAATTAGGAAATGTATCAATTACTGAAATCAAATTAGCTAATTACCGCATTATAACTGTCAGTATTTATAAAAAATATGCCGTATTGCACGCGGCACAATATAAATTTTACGCAGTTTTCAGTAAGTAATTTTATATCTGTAGAACTGAAAAGGAGAAATTAATTTGCATGTAACCTTAAAATACAGACAATAATTTTTTTGGGCTTTATAATCTAATAAAAAAATTGCCATTAACAATTAAAATGGTTAAAATTATTATCATTCGTTTGAGCTACAGTTTTAAGAATCTGGATAAATACAGTAGAACACCACTAATACGAGCGAACTAATTGGGACCAGTGCCTGTTCGGATTACAAAAAAATCGGATTACCCGAAATTCCTATAAAAATAGAAAAAAAAGATGTGTGCTAAAAAAAATGTAAGTTATAAGTACCCAGTGCTACTATCTCTTGATTTCTATTATTCAAAAGCAATAGAAAGAGAATATGTCTCCCCTTTTCATTAGAATAATGGATGTGCTCCTGTATAAAGTGACCTTATCTTACCAAGAATTGCATTAGTTTCTTCATTGTGTACAAAATTATGCATGCTGAAAAGATATTTTCTTGTTCTCAGCATGTTTATTTAAATCTTTTCAGGAAATCTTTTTAATTACATATAATTTTCGAAAATAAAATCGGTTCTGATTAACTGGAATTTCGGATTAGTGGGGTTTTACTGTATAAGTACCCAGATTCTTAAAGCCTTGTGGCTTCATGTATGCAGATATTTTATAATAATAGTGTAAAAAATGAGAATAATATTTTTAGAAGAAGTAGATATTTTAGTAAACAGTTTTAAGCGCCATCTCTAATAAATCCTCTTACTTTTGCATACTTTTTGAAGCAGCTGAAACAATTGAACGCACTAAATACTTGATATGCATTTCTCAAAATACGAGAGCGATATTTCATGCATGCTTTTAACTAGACATTATTATCATGTATTCATTTTGTTGTACTAGCAGTCTTGAAAATGTGCCCATGCATAAAAATTTACTATAATGTATTCCATCCACATGCTTTTCTAAATTCTAACCTACATGCTTTGCTATTAGATTATCTACTAAAATTCTAATTTTTACCACTACTGAAACAAATGAAGCTATGCTGAAAATAATTACGAAGATCCAGTAATACTAGTGAGAAAAAGGGATAAAATTTGAGATTTATTTTGAGTTTGAGGTTAAAAATTAAAACTTAAAATTGACTCCTTTTCATCAAATCTTTTATTACCAGAAATAAATATCTAAATAAAATAATTGCTTTTAAAAATATTTTTCCATGCTTTTAAAAAAATAATCAAAGTTAGTTGAAAAAAAAGTCTGAATTCCAATTCAGTTTAAAAAGGGCATTAATCACAACTGCCAAAGAAAGGGAAATTTATAATGCTCAAGAAGTCTCAAAATCCACCAATAGAGGGCAGCACTACATAAAAAAAGGTTAAAGGAAGGGCACAAGGACAAAGAACTCATTTCAATATGCTCTGACGAGTTCCATCTGTCCGATTTTCTGATATAACCAAGGGGAAACTGGATAAAAAAAGGATTAGGATGAATTATTGCTTGTGTGTAATGTGTTAAAAAATAATAATGTATATTTGCATTTTTTTAGATCTATTTACAGCTATTTGATTCGACAAGTTGTATTTAAAGGTAAAAGTAAAGAAGAAAAATTTTTAATGGTAAAAGTAAAATTTACGGTGCCCAAATGTTCCTCCCCCACTTAGGATCACCAAATTTTTGTCGCCAAGAGCAAGATGGCTTGGCATTTAATTTTTGTCTTGTGCAGGCAATGCCTGCAGCATGTAAAGTGGATTCAAGTGGCAAATTTTTTAAACAAAAAAAATTAATAAAAACATCAAAGGCTATGCTGAGCGGGAAAATAGTAGCTTCGCTTTATCATAAAAAGTTAGGAATTTAGTTTTTTTAAAAAAAAAATTCCATAAACGAGAATTTCAATTACAAACGATAAATTCCAAATGAACTTTTATACAAATTCGAAGAAATCGATCAGTGAAATCGTAGATAGCACATTCCTGACGAATAAAATCGCAACGCTGAAGCGCGAAATAAAAATATAACGATTCCTGCTTAAACCAGACACGAATAGGAACATTCCTGCGCAACCAAAACAACTGTTCTGACGTCGCCAGTCCGTCTTCTGCTTGGCGGCAAAGAATTGGCAAGCTAAAGCGGAGAAAAAGGGCTGTGCATCATAAACTTTACTTTAACTTTTTTAACTTTCAATTTATACATATCGTCTTATCGTATTAATAACAGTCACCATATAAAATTAAAAATAAGCCAACGTTTGCCTCACAGTCCAATTAATCCAGTTTTGAATATATAGTGCTGTCAGTGTCAGTCTTAGATGTTTCAATGTCATTCCTTTATAATGACAGATAATGTACAAATTCCAGATTTATTCCGTTAAACGTACAGGGCAGAAGATTTTAATTCCCATGGCAATAAATCCACATAAGAATCCAAAAAAAGTCAAAATGCAGAGAAAACTTAATTCAATTAAAAGTGAGTGTACTGAATGAGAAATGTCGGAAAATAGTAGAAATAGAGACGTTTTTAAAAGAGAAAATAAAAATATTATTCTGAAGAACACAATGCCATAGCAACATTATCATATCATTAAATATTACTTATTATTTTGAACAAGCAATTATTCGTGCGAATTAAATCCTACTACAATCATCCGTTATGATCAACGCAGCTTGCAGAAAAATCGAACGTCTGTTTTCAAAAAAGCAATTGCCAAACTTAACCAAACTGAGTTTATTGCTTTGTTAATCTATTAAAACATGGCAATGTAATAAACTTAAATGGTTTTGTAGGAAATGGACGATTTAAAACTTAGGAAAAGGAATCAATCGGAAAGTTAGATACAACAGTGAAAAAGTATTTTTTAAAAAAAAATTAGCAGGTCAAATATGTGTGTAGAAATCAATTCATCTGAAAAATATAACCAGATGAGGAAAGGGAACTCTGTGAAGAATTTTGATACAGACACCTTAAAATAGTCATTTCGCGGGGCCGAAAAATGAGGATGTTTTCAAAAATAAAATACCACTCTATAGCATTCAAAATCGAAAAGTTTCAAAGAATCTTAAAGCAACATACCGCTCCATCCGAATCATCAACATAATTGATACTGATTGAGACATCCTAGGCTGGCAAAAAAGTCTAAACAGTGTTAGTGACTGCGTCCCAGAACTATAAGCGCTTCAAGCAAGTAGTTATACGGTTATGTTATAAGGTGTGCCCAAATGAAAATGAAATTACATTTATATGTAAAGAAATTTTAATAACAATATTCTAATTACAGTTCATGTGGAACAGTACAACTATAAATAATCGCCATTGACATTGATACACTGATCCCAGGGCGTAGGAATGGAGTGGATGCCTTCAGTGTAGAAACTGCTGGTCAGGCAAACACCCATTCTCGCCGTCTTCTGATTCTCTGACAGATGCTCGGGCACCCACTGTGCACAAACTTTGCTATAACCAAGCTTTTTGTGGATTATGTGATGAATAGTTCCTTTGCTTATCGACAGTTCAACAGAAATTTCACGTGTACATCCGACGATTCTTCCGTATAAGTTTATCCACAGCCGAAATCGTGTCACTGTTGGTCACAACGTGCGCATGCCCAGGGCGTGGAAAGTCCTTGATGTTTACGCGTCCGCTTCATAAAGCTAACACCACTGGAGTAAGGTACACTGTGTGCAACAGTGCTCTCCGTACACCTCTATCATCCTGCGATAAATTTGTGAAGCATGCTCCCCTTCTGCGCGAAGAAATTGGATAACTCCACTTTGTGCTGATCAGGAGGAATCCATCATGCAACGGACTACAGAAACAACTCTCCAAAAATGAGGATATTGATGCGAAGCCTTTAACTACGCAGGTGCAACTGGGAATACCACCACGCCATCTATCGGCTAGCACTTTAACTCACTGGAATTTGATACAAAGTCGATACAGCTAAGGTCTCCTTTTCATTTGGGCACAACTTATATATTAGCTGTAATTATAAGGTTTCCAACCCTTGTATATTACGAATATATGGAGAGATACTGTATTCTATAGCTATCGATTGATGCAATCGATGATACAGATTTCATAAAAAAGATTCGTTGAATCAGTTCAGATTGGAAAAACAAAGTAGTTAAGTTGAAGTAAACGCTGCATAATTAATAAATGGTTGATAATATGCAATTCATTCAAAGGTTTCGTTGGAAAATTGTTGGTATGAATTAGCATATTATTTTTTATCATTAGGTATATCTCCGGTGACCATGAGTTATGATTGAACTAATAATATAATGCACTAAATAATAACCGTCAGGCATATGCAGTTCATTCTCAATAATTAAAAGAATTAAGAAATGCTTCTTTTCTTAAGTGACAAAAATTAAACATAACGTGAGATATAATTAAATTTAATATTTCAAATATGAAAAAACTATTTTTATGAAAAAGAAGGCAAATTAAGAATTATTTTTTAGAATGAAAGAAATGAAAATTGATGGCGGATATTAGCCGTTTTTAAAGTGAATGCTAATTATTTGCTTATTGTAGAAGTGTCTGAATGGTTAGAAAAGTAAGTTATAGAATTCAAATATATAATATAGTTAAAAAATACTATTCGAACGATCAAAAACTGAAGCTAAAACTTTTAAAAAAAATTATCTCGTTTTTAATATTAAACACCTTTATTAGGAATCTTGTGTTACAGATGCAAACAAACATTTTTAAATTCCAGATGAATACAATTAAAAAATTAAAGAAAAGAAGTGAATGCAGACATATAATGGGAAATAAAAATTCTTTCTATTGAAACAAGTCAGGAATTTACTATTTAAATTGTTAAATGATTGAGAAATTACTTGAATATTTATGACAATTTTAATCAAAATTTTTAGATATTTCTCAGTAAATAATATTTTAATTTATTGAATGTAATTTTTTTCTCATAAAGAGTTGTTTGTTAACAAAGCAATTTTTTTATTTTAATAAAACGCACTCAATCAGAAATTAAAGCCAAATTTTTGGATTTCAACTGCTTAAGAGTAATTAAAAATACAAGCAAATATTTGAAAGTTAAACCATTTCTATTAAAAAATAAACAAAGTCTTTAATTAGAAATTGTTTTTACAAAATAAATTTATATAACTCAGGATAAATGTGTTTAATGTCACTTTCTTTCGTTAAACTCAGCAGAAGTTTCACTCAATTTTTTTAATTCATTGAATGTAATTTTTTTC
This sequence comes from Araneus ventricosus, assembly GCA_013235015.1. Classification (NCBI taxonomy): domain Eukaryota; kingdom Metazoa; phylum Arthropoda; class Arachnida; order Araneae; family Araneidae; genus Araneus; species Araneus ventricosus. The sequence continues at coordinate 51,368 of BGPR01007532.1, forward strand.
TCATAAAGAGTTGTTTGCTAACAAAACATTTTTATTTTTAAAAAATGCACACAATCATAAATTAAAGTCAAAATTTCAGATTTCAACTGCTTAAGAGCAATTAAAAATACAAGCAAATATTTGCAAGTTAAACCATTTCTATTAAAAAATAAACAGTCCTTAATTAGAAATTGATTTAACAAAATAAACTTATATAACTCAGGATAAATGTGTTTAATGTTACTTTCTTTCGTTAAAATCATCACAAGAGTTAGAAAGATAGTAAGATAGCACATTGAATCAAAAATTAATCCTTCTAATTAAAATTAGCTTCTTTTTAATTTATAAAAGCTAAAGACTTTTTCATTTACCTCCTTTAACCTAAAAACAAAACCATGCATGCGTGACTCGTTCCTCAACAGCATGCCACCACTGAATATAAAATCAGCAGCATCCAAGTCGAGTCATTCGTTTTATCTCACCAAACATCCAAATTAGAATCTGGCGCGAACTTTCCACAGGCCTTCCCAACTTGGAATTACTACTACAGCAGCAGCTACAGTTGCGGGGACGATCAGTTCAAAGTTAATTAACCTTGAAGCTTTACGCCGAGTCGCTTCACTAATTTAACGCGTTCCACTACAGACTGCTACAAGATTAGCCGACTCTATTAAAGTCATTAGTTATGCTTTCATGCGTCCATGTAGGTGTGATGCAGCAGCATTGTTTGCTTCTCAACTCGAGACTTAATTTATGCTTTACGCACATGCAGTTAGCGTAATGAAAATCATGCAGCCATAGGACGATACTTGTTTAAGGACAGAATTATCGGAGACATCTAAAGTGACAGAAGTTTCCCGGGGTTGAGGAGTGAGGTAAAAATCTAATTAGGATGGATAAATCAGACAGAAGAATAATCTTGAAAGCCCGGTCTTTCTTAAACTTTTACCACTTGCGAAACTTTATCTGGAAAAAATTTAGGGTACCACCACATTTTCGTCAGAAAAATTTTACCTGTTTCTAAATGGTAAATAAATAATGATAAGCAGTAATCAATGATTAAACCTCTAATCCAGCAATTTCTGTTGGTTAGAATTAAGTCTATTTTCTGTTGCATCCGACGATTTTCACAAGCTATTGGGTTTACTTAGTACTTTTAAAACGTTGATTCATATTATACCAATAAAGCCTTGGTTTTAAATAACAATACTCTTGGTTCAACGGCATTTGAACACGTTTTGAAACGTTGCGTCTAAATAATAATTTAAAAATCCGGCAGTCAGAAGGTTAAATGGAAATTTCACCATTCATGGATTGGCATAGCACCTGCTCTCGATCTATCACTTTTATTAGGTATTTTATTAATTACCTTGAAAATTTAGGTTATATTATAATTTATTTGCTTCATGCACGCATCCTTCCAGATTCCGTTTATTCACACATTCAGCCAAACTTCCATACTAGTTAGAGATTCTATTAAATAGAGGTATTTAGTAAATTTCATGATAAATTTCTTTGCTAATTTTAATTATTAAAATTGAAGAATCGCTTTAAAATCCCAGTGAGAATTTTCGCAACTCCACACTAAAAATACTATCAGCATATCCAAGATTGAAAAATATCACGAATTTGAAATCCATAGTTTATGTCTCTTAAAGTTTGAATCGGGATCCGAAACTTAAGAAACCTTGAATTAATCTTTGAAAAAAAAGATTTGCTAAAATATGATTTCTGGTAAATTTGAAGGAGATAAATTAACTGTAAAGTAGGAATTTAAAAAAGAATATTGCTTTACTAGCAATTAAAATGAAAAAGTGAGAAATCGCTTTATTACGCAACACCAGAACTTTTATAATTGCAACCACGACCACTAGTGGGTCTATACAGAACAAATTTTGTGGAAAGAGATAAGTATTAGAAAGGTTCTATCTTTCGAATTCTTTTAACTCTGTAATAAAAAATAATTTAGAAATTCAACATTCATTGAAAATACGACGATGAAAAGGCAAATAATATTCATTAAATATGAAGATATGCAGAATTCAAAATCTAAACAAGCAAATTCTGCACTTTTGAAACACATGAAAATTTCGTGCTTCAAGTTATTGTATAACAACTAAAATTGTTTCAGTTTGAGAAATGGCAGAAGGAACATTTATCAAACGGTCCACTGTTTGCTTCCAAAAATTCAGTTATTATTAGATTTCATACACTTTTTGCTTCAAAATGAATCTACAAAACTTATCAACATTATAGGACTTAACAATTCAGGAACGATGGATATTCAAAAGTGGTTTCAGAATTATTTAACGAAGTTGTAGTTCATTTTGCATTGAAACCTTTCATAGAGCTCTAAGAATATTTTAGATTTCAAAAAATTCCATTTCAAAATTTGGAGTGATTAAAAAATGTCATATGGAAACTTTCTGTTCAAGATTTCAAATTCTTGATTCTTCAGAGCTTTTCTTCAAAAATAAATGAAGAGTCCATTAATTTAACAGAGAAAATTATTCTATATTCAGAAATAACAGACCTCTTCCAAACAATTATAGTATACCTGAACATGAGGTGGAAACCTTGAATTTAACATAAGCCCAAATATCCAGAAATACATCCAGAGAAAACGCTGAGATATCCTTCGGAAATTCAATCAAGTCTCAAAAATTACACTTAGAATGTAAAAAAAAGAATGTAGTAGCAGTTAATTCTTTGTACAGTTGGTTTGGAATCAGGAAACACATGTTTCTCTTTTTAATTATCCTTATTTTATCGTCTTAAATACACGATTCTTGAATAAATCTTTATTGCTTGATAGATATAAAAAAAAGAGGAGAATTGTTAAAATGGATGATATTAATGCATGTTACTTCCCAATGAATTTCGAATTCAAACAGAATTACTGTAGCTCTCTTATGACAGGATAATTACAGAAACATTGATCAAAAATCAAAAGGTGTAAGAAATAAATGGAAAAATTATTCTTCTAGTTAATTAGTACAAGAGCTATATCATAAGCATATTCAGAAAGTTAAGTTTAATGAAACCTCTAAAATTATTTTCATTCCTAAATATTATAATATTTTTTTTGTAATTCACTCATATGTCTTTGATCTCGCAAACTTTATGCGTGGATGATGTGCATAAGTTGGATTATATCAAATTATAGAATATTAATAATCTTTATTTAATTCTATATTTAAAGGTTTTAGGATATTCATTTACGATCTTTAATGTAATAAACATTATAATTAGTGCTAATTTTGAAATTGAAATAATTGAAATTTTACACGAACACACTGAAAAATTAATTCCTGCTGTCAACCCGGAAGGCAGAATCCTTTTCTTCTAGGTTAGTTGGTTACTTGCAATCGTTATACAAAAGAGAGGGTCGGGAGGACACTTGAGCCGACTTTCTTCTCCAGATTTCCGCCCCATAATGACGGCAGAGCATCTGACATCATACGAATTTTCAGCGGAATCGGGTCTCGAACTTCCGATTCTAGCCGGAAGGTAGATTCCTTTTCTACTAGGTTAGTTGGTTACTTGCAATAGCTATGCAAAAGCGAGGGATAGGAGGGCACTCGAGCCGACTTTCTTCTCCAGATTTCCGCCCCATAAGGACGGGAGAGCATCTGACATCACACGAATTTTCATGAATGGGGTTGGGTCTCGAATCCAACCAGTCGGTTGCAGAATCCTCGTCTAGGTTAGTTGTTACTTTTGCAATCATTATACAAAAGCGAGGATGGGAGCACACCTGAGCCGTGATTCTCTTCCTCCAGATTTCCGCACCATAATTACGAGAGAACATTTGACATCACACGAATTTTCAGCGGAATCGTGTTTCGAACTGCCGATCCTAGCTGGAAGGTAAGATCCCTTGTCTTCTAGTTTAGTTGGTTACTTGTAATCGTTATATAGAAGCGAGAGATAGGATGAGCCGACTTTCTTTTCCAGATTTCCGCACCATAATGACGGGAGAGCAATTGACATTACAGGAATTTTAAACGGAATCGAGTCTCGAACTTCCGATCCCCCGGTTTCGAAGTCGAAACTCTACCAAGAGTCTACCATATCTTCAATTATTGCTTATCTTCGAGAGAATATCAGAAAGTAAGGTTCTCTATATTTCCATAAAAAATAGTGCTTATATCATCGCGAGTGAGTAGCGAATATATTTATAGGAGTTAAAATTTCTTTACTAAGTTTAAAGTGTGTTAAGTTTCTAAAAATTCTTAAGCATATTTCTTAAGTTTAAAGTTTCTTTCTGAAATTCATCGTAAAATTACTGCGGTATAACGGTACTCTTATTATAATTGTAAAATGTAAGGAAATCGTGCCTTAATTTTCAGAATGGATGGATCGGCGTTATGGAGGTGGGCGAGTTTCATCTTCAGAGAGCCGTATTCATCATCTTCATTTAGCGATAAAGAAAAACAAAGACAATTAAATCTTCATTTATAGAAGTTTAATATATTATTACTGGCCAGGAAGTTCTATTACTCCAAGACAACGAAAGACCACGTACAGCTCGTGCAACTCAAAAGTTCTTGGATTCCTGGAACTGGGAAATTCTGCCGAATCCTCATTATAGTCCTGATTTGACCCCTTCTGATTTTCATTTATTCCCCAAGCTTAAAAAGCACCTTTGAACACAAAATTTTAACAATATCGTATTCAGACTTCACTCAGATGACATTAAATCTCTGACAACTAACCCGGCCGTAACCGTCCACGTAACTTCTATACTAGTGGGCCGGATATCGGCAGATTGCTTTTACGAAAGGAGGAAGAAGGCAGTTGCACGAGTGGTCACTAAGGGATCCCTTGGGGGAGAAATGAGAGTTCAAAGGTCAGTCATTCATATCTTCCACCACCAGTAGTGAAGTGAAAAGGGGAAACGAAGCGGACGATTCCATTTCACTGATCCATTAGTTAACAAACCTTCTTATACAATTGTTCTCGGATTTTGAAAGAACTCAGGAGTCAAAAGGTGAAACTAGCCGCAAAAATTGGCTTTGTCATTAGGACGGATTTTTCCACTATAAGGCTTAGATTCATTGATGTACCAGCATGATAAACGTCTCAACAAACAAGGCAATTATATGGCAAAATAAGGTACATATGCACCTTCATATATGCTACACTTTCTTCAGTTTATATTTAAAATTCTCAAAATAAGAAAATAAGAAACCTTAATTTCTGATATGCCTTCGTATAAGCAGGGTTTGGTGTTTTAAGCGCAAGAGCCATGAAACAGACTATGCTGCTCTAACCAGAAACAAAAGCAGCATTTGTGTAAAAGCGAATGCTTCGCTTAGTTCCTAATTGGCGACAATTATCACAATCGTTTTAATACCAAAGAATGATAGAAACATTTACCTAATTTGAGTCATAGAGTTATAGGAGAATTAAAATTTCAATCCATCACCATTTCTTCCCAATTTTAGCTGGATAACTCCTCAAGAAATTCGTCAGAAACCTTCAAGCTTCCTACAGCATATTCAACACTCATTTACATGCGATTAAAACTACTGGAGTTGAATCATGAGTGATCATGTGTTGTAAGGACCATGAGCGAAGAAGAAAAGCAAAATTTTTTCCGAAAGTTGTGTTATGAGAACTATTGCATTAATAAACTTTCCTAAGAGGAATCTGCCTAAAAATAATATTCGTCATATTTGTCTCCAAAAAATAACTGCTCTACGTAATATAACTTCTACAGAATCTTTATCAAAATTAATAACAGGATGTTTTAAACATCAAGTTTGTTTACGATAATGATTAAATACAAAATAGCACCGAATTAAGTGTGAAAGCAAATTAAGTATATAAGAATGAAATTCCAAAATCTGTCTTTTACGGTGTGAACATTCTTATTCGCTTCCTTATTCAATTTAAATGTTCTTAACAGTGAAATAAATTTTAAATCCTTTGAATAAAAAAAGCAACTTTATGAAAACCATATTTACTGAAATAATTTTAATAATGAATTTCAGAATAAAAACACTAATACGATTATAATTGCTTTCGCTTTTGAATGTATAATAGGATTATTATTTCTTAAGGAAATAATAACAATGGCTTAACATTAGCATTTAAAAAGATACTTCGAGGCCTCACAATGATCTCGCTTAGAAAAAAAATTCTAATTTTTTTAAACATGAGAGATGACAAATTAAAGGAAAAAATCAGAGATTACAAATGGAAAATAGATTTTTTTTCTCAATTTTACCTTCTTTTAAGAGAGGGAACGCAAAGCTTTACTTCATTATCTTATATTGGATTAGTTATAATTTTCCGAGTGAATGAATGTTATTTTTTCCAAGATAATGCTAAGAAAAAAATATCGACCCGTTTCTGTAACAAATGTCTCAAGAAGTGCATTTTTATTTAAACTGATTAAGCTGAACACAACTCTTTGATAATTTCCTGTTTTTAGCAACAATTTACAGAGAACTCTTCAAGAGTTTTATTCGGTAAAAATGGCCTAAAAATTGCGGCTTTGCAGTCACGCATTGTATGTACGAGAATGCTTTTAATTATTTCAGATGTTTATTAAATAGTTAATTTGTTTCTGAAACCTTAGGCAGTGATAACACTAATCAATTAAATGCAAAAATTGATGGGAAATTATTTTTAATTAATACGAGGATAAGTCATTAAGTAGGCTACAAAAACCAATATCAAACATATTTACTTGAAAATCATGTTTATTTCTCTGCATAATCGCCGTTTACACTGATATATATATATATATCCCGTCTCTTTATCAGTTTTCCAATATATGCTCCATGAAAGGAACTTTGGACTGCTGCCCCAACCACTTATGAACCTCACGTTCAGCTTCTGTTTCAATAGTTCCTGCCGCCCTGCTGCAATTCCAATGGACCTAACAAGTGATAAGTCTTTGAGCTAACTCTAGTCTATAGGTTCAATTCCAAGGACCCTAATCAGTCCTCCTACACGTTTTTAAAATCAATGAACTTTTAGGGCCTGTCTTAAAACTGTTTCTGCTTCACAAGTTTTACTTTTCACCTGTAAATAGCACATTTGTTATTGCTTTTATACCAAAATTCCATTTTTTTAACGTTTGCATATTTGAAGTAAAATAAGTTGGCTCAACGTAAACATTTCAATACACTTCTTGATTCTTTTATTGATTTTTTAATCTATAAAGAATAATGGAAATGGATTTGTTGGTGCAATGTAATTGCATTTCCGACAAGCATCGTGAAATAAAAAATGGCGTCATGAAAAAATTTTGAAACATGTTCTGTAGTCAGATTACATAATGCAAAATTGCGAAAGAGATATTGGAAAAATGTAAATAAGACGATTTTAAGGGGATAAGGCATGTTCTAATATTTTGCATTTAATATATTCCTCATTTTTTTACATTTGTTTGCTGCATGACTTTGCAATTTGTCGCCCTAAACAATATTGTTAATTCGTAAGGGAGATAAATATTTTATTCCTTAAAAATGGACACAGTTTCCGCAAATCTTATAAAACTTCTGCGAACTAAGCAAAACTTTAATCAATACAAACTGCTGTTAAACCCGCTAAAAATTTTTTACCAAGTAGTTAGAGTTTGAAGTTGGTTTTTGTCATTAGTTCATTAACTGCTATGCATATACATAGATATTCTGACTGAAACATAAATAAATTGAACCGTTATATTACTGTTAATTCGGAGCGAAGCAATATTTCTAGTCACAATAATTTATCATGTGGATAAGTAATCAGAATAAATCACTCATCCACATAATATATCTTTTATTCATTCATAATAAATCATTCACCCAATTGCAAAAAAATAGACCATTTTCAGGAAGATAGAAATGTGCTGCATTTCAGATATATTTGCAAAAACCAACGGAATATTTCACGCAATCTTTCTGAGATTATACAAAATGCATTAAAGATTTTCATGCAATGCACATTCTGTCCTTAAACAAGAATAGGCTTTCTAGACTCTACGAGTTCTGCGGGCTGCTTGCAAAAAAGCCTACTTCGGAGAAACATACCAATTGAATAACTTACTTTTCCGGCTGTCAAACGGGTCCTCTGAGTTGTCATGGAATAAGAAAATAACATTTTGTCTGCACACATAGATCTAATATAATATTCAGTTATTTAAATAATTGGATCATGTGTCAACAAATTTCGCAATGGTGTTAAAAGTTTTGTCAAAATATAAACTATTTATGATGTCAAAAATCTTTGAAATGTTTTGAAACCTGTAGCGTAGAAATTTTTTCAGCTAAATCATACAAAAATTCTTTAGGATCAAATGATTTTTACGCATTTAAATAAGGATCCTAATCTTTTCAAGGGGTTTTCTTGTCTATATGCATGAGCTGAAAGTAACATATTTATTCATATAACTCACTATTTGGTTTCTGCTTAGTATTAAAAGAAGATGAGTTATTAAAACATATAGAGAGATTTTTCTAAAACCATACATTAGCTAATGACTACTCCAATTTATTACACGTGACAATCTATGTTGGGTATCATTACACAAAGTTAATAGTGCTATAATAAGATTGTATGAAATAGATATATCTCAGCAGATATTAGTTTTAATCCGCAGCAATCTATCTATTTAATATATAATAAAGTTGTTTATGTAAACAAAATTTGTTTAGCTTCTTAATGATCTTCACTATCTGTAAGGCGCATAGAAACAAATATTGCATCATTCCCCAATGCAATGGCTGTTCTTATGTTTCGAAGAACTTTCAGCTTGTCATATGCTATTGTTTATGCTTTCTTAAAAAATAAATAATAGCCATGAATTTTTAGTCTCCAGAAATTGCTGATAGTTTATTTCTTGCAGAAAGTTGATCAAATAGGATCTGAGAGTATAAGAAAAATAAGAAAATTTTAAATGATAATTTTTTTAATTTATGTTTTAAATTTCTTGCAATATGGGAAGCTTAAACAAATTTATAGATATCACATAAATCATGCCATGTTAAATATGATAAAATTATATTGAAAAATTCAAAAAATAAAATGAGTTACAATGCATAGCTTTGTAAGCACATTTCTTACCTCTAGGTGGTAACATTTTCATGTCATAACCATAAGGGCTGAGCCATTCAAAACAGAATATCGCCAGAGCAGCGCCTTGAATACTGATAAGCAGTATCATTAGCCAGGATATAGTGTCAAACGGCTCTATTGACAGGAAAAAATTTAAATTAACGCAATACATTTATTCATTTATTAAAATATCTGAATAAAACATCATAAATACTTTTACAACTAGCATATTAGTCATTTAAAAGGGTTATTAAAAATGGGATTCAAAAACAGTGATCAGGTATTAAATAATGAGAGAAAAAAATGGACGTATTTTTAAAAATCATTCTTATGAGTATGAGTAATTTCACAAATGAGACCCTTATACAGGATGAAATGAATCTTCAAAAGAATGTATTTGAGGAAAAAAGATTCATGAATGAATGTTCAATGTATGTATTTGAAAAAATGATTCATGAATGAATGTTCAATGAATGTATTTGAAAAAATGATTCATTAATGAATGTTCAATGAATGATTTTGAAAAACTGATTCATGAATGAATATTCAATGAATTTATTTGAAAAAAATATTCATGAATGAATGTTCAATGGATGTATTTGGAAAAAATTATTCATTAATGAATGTTCAATGAATGTTTATGAAAAAATTATTCATTAATGAATGCATTTGAAAAAAATGATTCATGAATGAATGTTCAATGAATGTATTTGAGAAAAAGTTAAACCCAGAGAAGGAAATTGATTTATATTTACACCAACAGAAATTTTGTCATTTTCAATTAATTTTGAATAATTTTATAGATTATCTAAATACTCAATCGAGTAAATTTTTTATTTGTGAAACTAATGTCATTTAAAAATTTAAATTGAATATTTAATATTTCAAACAAATTGATTGAATCAGAAAATAATTTGAATAATAATTTTTTAATTTTTTTCACTGAATTTATTTTATATTTATTTATATAGATATTTACAGATTTTGTTGCAAGATATAAAATTAGCTATGTAGGGATAAAATAGAGAAATAGAAAACAATGAAATTCTTTCTCTTTGAAATCCAAAATACTTGTTAAAATAAATGCAGGAGAAATTACAAAATTATCAGTAGGAAAAATACACAGAAGCAAACAACAGAAAAGTTAATAAATTATACATGCAGATTAAAACTCCGGCTAACCGAACTCGGGTTAACCGAAACCTGGGTTATCCGAAATACCTTTAAAATCTCAAATCCCCCCAAAAAATACTGTACTTCACAGAAATAATGTTGACAGAGAGACAATTCTGCAACGATATACCGAAATGTTTTCTTCGAAGCCCCTCCCAAGAAGGTCAGTGCTTAATTTTAGAATTCTAAAAATAAAATTAATGGGTATTAACAATATTAATCACGCTATTGTCTACTTCTACATGTCAGACTCATTGAGCACGACGAAAGGTTAATTTTAATAAAGAACATAAATTCAGCCTACAAAGTATTAACAATATTAATCACGATATTGTCTACTTCTACATGTCAGACTCATTGAGCACGACGAAAGGTTAATTTTAATAAAGAACATAAGTTCAGCCTACAAAGACAGTTTTGATTCGTTTTACACTCAAAACGTTTTAGAATTACAAAATAGTAATAAATGTTCACGGCTTAAGTGAAAAAAATCTTTATTCGAAATGGCTACCCCTCCACTTTAGTTCGGTTAGCCGGGGTTGTAGAGTAATAAACACATACGCAAATATTACATTTTTATTATTCTTTAATCTTAGAAGTATATAAACCATAATAAATTTCTACCATTCCGTAGTACACTAATTATTATTAAGAGAGAAGGCGTGTGACAAACTATCTCTATATATTATTCAACTATTCCGGATCATCGAAATATGATAAAGAAAGTTAAGTTTGCAAAGTACTCAAAGTCTTTCGAAAATTATTTTTAAAATGTTAAGTAAATAAATTTATTAAACGACGTATTTAATACGTAATAATGGCTTACTCATTACTGGCCAGTATATGATACTTTAATTATATACTGGCGTACATAATGCAGCAATATTTAAATTATTCCATTTGCAAAATGATAAATGAATTTATATGCGAGCTTTTAAAATTATTTAAAAATTCTGTTTGACGCGCATCTAATTATCTTTAGAAATTTGAACCATTATATGAAACTCAACAATTCATTTCCATGAGAATAAATTAAAGGATTTTATTAATTAAAATCTATTGTTTGAAAAGACATTAGAACCTAAATAAAGAAATCTGAATCGGCTCAAAACTATTTTCCATTCAAATTGAAATTAGTGGCCACAAACCATTGTCATCAAACGCTGTTTTCCAAAATACCCATTGTTCTGTCACCAACTTCCAACAACTATTTCTCTATTTTTAGTTCCATTTCTTAATATTATTTTGAGCTTGAGTAAATCTTTAACACAATTCACCATCCTTTCAACTCCCCTTTCAAGAATTCCTATGCTAAATATTTGTCTTCACACATAATCAATGCCGGAATCGATTATTTACCCTCACTATCATACCATTTGCATGAGAGAGCCACGAGCCTAGGAAATATGGTCTGGGTTAATTCAATAGGTTCCGTCTGATCTTCGATAATTAAGTCAACTCGTCTGATTTAATGGCATAATTTGAGAATTATGTCGGGGACCTGGATGCAGACCATGCTCTGGAAATGAATGGTTTAGGAGAAGGATATGAATAGGGATCCCTTCTGATCCCTAATGCGGAATATTGGGCTGTCTTTCCCCATAAGAGGATTTAATGCAACGCCTAGGATATCCTTTGGGCATGGAAGAGAATAGTGAGGAATTACAGATACATTCGTGCTCAGAGATTCTGAACACGAAGTGCTGAATTTCTTTTCTTGTAGACAATTCCATTCAAGCCTTTTATTTGCACGGTACAAATATAGCCTCGTAATTTTCGCAAATATTAGATTCATGAAATATCACGAAAAAACCCTCATTTCAAAAATAATAGAAATGGATTACACATTTTAAAATAAATTTTCATATGCATTATTGCATTACTTTTACTCGATCAGCTGTTTTGAATCATTAATTAAAACTTTAATATACAATTATTGTTGATATTTGTATAAAATCAAATGGTAAATCTGATTTTAAATGATAAATTAGGGTCATCCTCTTTTAAAACTGATTTTCGAAATATTTTGTAGATTTCAGGAATACTATTTATTAATCCCAGAAATAGAAATCCAGAAATTTTTAAATTACGAACATATCTTCTTTTTGTAAATTTGTGATTCTCTCAAGAGAAAAAAAATACTCTCTACTATATAACAACAGAAATTCTGATGGATTTTGTCAGTTCACTATTCAGATTAGCTTTCTAGTTATAGAATTCACTAGTTTAATTTACCGTACTGAAAGGATATAACGATTTTATGAGTTAGCTTTGAAAATTAGCGTTCTAGTTGTAGAATTCAATAGTTTCAATTTAATATACTGAAAGGATACAAAGCTTGTATCCAAACTACAAACTAAATTTCTAGTTGTAGAATTAACTAGTTTTCACTTAATATACTTAAAGGAAAAAAAAGACGGATTTAAACACTTCTTTCTGAAGGAAAAGAACAGCTCTTTTTAAATCATTATTTAATATTATTCTCATGTATCTAATACATGAAACGAGTTTTAAAAAATTCATATATTAATATGTGACTGTAAAATGCTGCGTTTACCATATATGATTTATTTAGGGGGAACGCAGCTAGTATTTTCCTTTTCCTAAACTTATATTTAGTTTATTTGTAGCTAGAACGAGCATCCAGTATTTATTAATTAATAAACACAATATCTTGTTTCAGAAATTTATTCAGTTCAGAAATTGTTTCATATTTTCTAGTTTCAGCTTCAATTCTGATGAACTACTTGCCTATAATTTTTAAAGTGCTGGTTAAGCAGAATTTATAAATTTATATATGACTTGGACAGTGTGATTTCGTAAGTTCTGAATAGGAGATAAAAATGTAGTTAGTGTGCTAATAACCCCCAAAAAATTGAATGAAATTTTAAATACAAGATAATTCTTCATTTTGTATCTTTATCATGCATAAACATATGATATGACATTATAAACACCCCGTAGTGGCGAGTTATGCTTATTTCTGTTAATGACGACATTCTGAAAATCAGTATTGGAAAGCTTATTGATTTAACAGAAATTTTCAGCTAACCATGTACTTTTTATAAGTTTCAAGCAATCCATCAATTCTGTAACATTGTTCGACTGTGACATCTTTTTATATTGAAATCTCGATGCATTTTTCTTCCAAGTCCTCCTGAAATGTTATCAAAAGATAGATGATATTGAAACTTCAACTTAGCTTGATAAAAAAGTGGATTTCCAGACTATGAGATTTCTGATAACTGAGCCAAAATTATAATCTTCTGACATTGATGGATAGATAGAAACTATTATTGTTATTCACGCCATAGTGAAAGAAGTATTAAATGCAACGCTTTGGTAAAAATAAAATTCGTTACAATTTTGGGCATTCTGCTTCACAATTGATTCTATGATATACATGTCCAAGTCTGGCAAAGAGAATAAATAAATCTAGTTTCAAGAACCCGCTCGAGTTACTTGAAGCTGAAGACCTTATATTTGTAGACGAAAATTATTCATGATAATGGTAAAGAAAAAAAATCAACATTCGGTGAACAGAAGATAAAAAAAAGTGATTTATAGCATGATTTGGTAAGATATTCCAAATATCTTGTTTAAAAAAATTTCCCAATTTTTATTCAGAACCCGTTGACGCCGTTGTTATTCGGGCGATGCTGTGATTCATGGGCATACCGTCATGCATTTCATGAGATAATACTATCATAATTACTATATACGAAAAAATATCTGTCAGTTTGAATGAACGAGTTAAATTTCACTATGCTAAGATTATTTACAGTTTTAAATGCAGTCTTTTAAGAAAGGCAAAAGCAGGATGTTGACACGCAATTAAAATCTGTCTCTTACAAGGCAGTAAGGAAAAAACATGTTTATATTTTCCTTTAAATATTTTATGCCTTATCTTGAGCTGTTTATCGTGTTTCCAGTAAACATATTTTTTATGAACCCGTCGGGAAATCCTGTTTTTAAAATGATAATGTTAACAAGCTGGTATACTGTCTTTAAATACCTACAATTCATAGTCCATTGGTGAAAGAGCACCCTATGCAGCAAACTCTCAAGACGAAACATAGATCGTCTCATCAAATTCCTAGCGACTGACGGGGACCTAATTAAGGGACAAAATACCACACAGTCACAGACTCCAGCCTAGAAATAATGGAAAAACAACGGATTCCCAGATTCTTTCATTAATATTTTTTTTCAAATGTGTATAAAAAGTTTATAATTTTTCTTTATTAATAGTTAATTTTAATTTTATTTGTTATAACTGTTTAAATATTAGCCTTTTTCTTCTGATTAATTAGTTAGAATTTTGCTTCATAGATGGAGCTAGGTTTGCTAGCTTCCAGAACTTTTTACTCCCTTTGTCCTCGTGCGTCTAGCGTCGCTTGTCTTCATCATAATTTCGGCAGAGAGGGTAAATTATTTTACACACTCTAGTATCTTTTGGATTTTATTAAGGATTTTTTGCCTGTTGATTTCTTCAAAATGTTTCTTGTATTGAGGTTGGACAAGGTTCAGGTCACAAAGGGTATATTTTTGATTTATAATCTTACCCTTGACAGAAAATTTTGTCCATTTTAGAACTTCAATGGCGAGTGGGCTTTGAAAAAGTTCGTCATTCAGGTTCTCATTCATTCCTTCCTTTTTGAATACTTTTCTTTTACATTCTAAATTCTATTTTATGTTTTTTAATATTAATCATTGTAATTTTTTGTTGATGCAACCACTTGATGCTTTTGCGGTGAGCACGCAAAAAGGTGTATTGTTATCGCTGTGGTTTAAATCTTCTGTTTCTTATTTATACTTTTTCTTTTTTTACTTTTGTTTTATATTTATATTATTTGTTTCTGTATTATATTAGAAATAGCTGCATATGCGCCATTCTATATAATACAAATAGTTTTAATTAATTTTTGCCTAATTAATATATTGTTAATACCTTTGTTAAATTTTGTTAATTATAACTGTTATTCCAGCCTAGAAATATACACTTACACAGACTCACTTCCCGGAACCAGAAATTCGATGAATAGTCGAGCAGCAAAGCAACTAGCTTAAGAATAGCAACCAGCCAACACCAAATCTTCTTTCGTAATTCATTTGAAAAATTCACCCTTCACATCACTGCCATCCCTGGAGTAACAATTCTCAGTTAATATTCCAGCGATCCCTAAGTAAAATTATTAAGAGAGAACACAAAAACCAGTCCCACAATTTTGGGGATTGTTGCTACAATAATCATCAATGTAATCGGTTGTAACACATTATCTATTCTTCTTTATCGTCGCATCGAACAATACTAACAGTCCCGAATCATGGAGCTGCAACTGTATGAAACAATGTAACTTGAGGTAACATTCTACCCTTTCACTGCACTCATCTGATAATTTCTCTTGTATATATTTTATATTATATTCGGATTGTAACTCTCTATGTGATATTATATTCTTCTCTGTTTATGTAAAGTTAAGTTCACTTTTATGCGTTTTTATATCTCTTGATGTAATTTTGTTTGCTTTTGCTTTGAAATAAAGTTTCACATATACCTATCCAATCGATAGGGAGCCTTTTAGGCTCCGAGTTCAGGGATATTCTGTGAATTTATGCCTGTAAATTCCAACATGCCTAATGCGAAAATCATTCAGAACGCTCTACAATGAAGACTATTTGATCTAGAACAAATAAATTACTTCGTAGATAGTAAGTGCTCAAGAAGAAAGAGGTTTCAATTTTCTTTATCAGATTTCAATTAACTGAAAATTAATTGAAATTTTTAAAGATTTTCCTGAAAAGCTTCTGTTAATATTATTGCAAAAATACCATTTTTACACAATTTTAAGGTTTATGAAAATCAGCTTCTCAATTATTAAATTTTTTTCCTTCAATTTTTTTATTAATTTTAATAACACAATTTTGTAACAATGCGTTTCTTTTATATAACCCTGTGAAACAAAATATCAAGATTGTGAATATTCAATGTGAATATTTTAATAGCTCGTGGACAACTAAGCAAACAAAATTGATTTCTCAGTTTATTGCAAACAAATTTCGAAACTTTGAATGTTTCATGAACGTGGTAATATTCTTAGACTGGCATTCTTTAGGTAAATTACGTGGTGTAAGAATCGTTATGTAAAGAATGAGCAGCTGTTGCATTGAAGCCTGACATGCACTAGTGGACATATTGTAAACACAAGACATTTAATTTTGTTTTAATCATAATTTAACTCGTTTTAATTTTGCTTTAATAAAATAATTATAAATAATTACAAAAATACATCTAAATTTAGTATGACTCGGAAATAAAATATAAAAAATTAATAGGAAAATGTGAAACTTTAAAATATTAACATTACGCAAATTTTGGACAAAATTATCAATTAAACATTATAAAATAAGTTTTAAACTTGCACGATAAATGTGGGATATTCTGAATGGTTAGTTATGCTTGAAAAGGGGAAGAATTACGAAATCTGTAGGCTGTAGAGGTAAATGTTTTTTTCCTTCTAGAAATGTACAGTGGAGTAGAGTTTTACCTATTTCTCTTGACAATGGAGGGTGGGGTGACGAGAAGATAATTTATTATCTATCTAGAGGTCATGATCTTTCATATGGAATAAAAATTGTCGAAATCTGTCAAGATTTTCCTCATAGAGACCGAAATTCCTTCCTTTTCCCCCATAGAGACCGAAATTCCTTCCTTTTCCCCCACAGAGACCGAAATTTCTTCCTTTTTTCCACATTGAGTAAAAATTCGTAGGCCAAATGAAGAATTCGGCTTTTAGGAAAGACGCCTTCTTCTAGCAATGTTCTAACGTGCCTGTTGCATTGTGAAACGTCGGTGCTCTTTGCATTGAACATGACTTTTCAGCTAGTCTATGGCTTTAATTCATAAAGATACTATCTCCTCCTGGCGCTTAGCCATTCAGTGTATCTTAATGATCACATCGCAGCAGATAGCAAAGCTATACTATAGTCTGTAACAAAATACATATCACCCGTCCATGCGCAGATCTCTCTATAAGGAGGTGCATCCCATCATCGACATCACGTCTTTTCTTTACGTCTAGGGGACCGAGAATTAGCATACTGAGTCAGGCTACGTTTCATCCATGTTCTTTTAGTACGATATTTTTTGTCTATAGTTTATGAGACATTGTGAACCAGAGTTGATCAACCCACAATTTTCGCTAAACCGAGCTTGACATAATATTTTATAAACATTGAATACCTATGTAGGACACCGAAAATACTTTTGTTTTAACTTCATTTTGAAGGAAAATATGTTTCCCATTTCAGAATTATTACTATGAATTTATTTAGAGGAAATTATAAGACGATACACTCCTCAATGTCTTATATATAAATTTTTAAAATGAAAAGCAATACTTATATCAGCTTGGAAATGAAAACATCTGGAAAGTTGCATATTACCTCATGATATCAAATTCCAGAATTTATAATATAAAAGGTGATTTTTTTAAAACTGACACTACTCAGAGCCATCTGTGCTCGAACTATCAACCGAAATGCCACCAAATTTGGTAGGGAGACTAAAGACGACATGGGGGGAAAGAGTCTGCAAGAAAAAATAGTTCCAAAAGTCGCCTATTGAGGAAATGTGGCGCTGTTGTCTTCTACACAACTGAGAATTAGACAAATGAGTTACAAAGAAGAAATTTCAGTGTAAAACCGCTTTAATACAACAAATGAACTTCCACAAAGGGTTACAGAGGTGAAATTACAGTGTGCCATAATTCTTTATTGAATAAAATTACTTCCTCGGTGTCAGCATGGGATGTCCCTTCAATGTGATCACGCTTCTCGTGGACCACATATTGCATCTTGTACACAAAATTCTCCATTCTCCGCGGATCTAACCTTATGCGACTTTTTCCTGTGGGGTTATTTTAAGTCTAAGGTTCATCTTGGTGGGGTCCCGACGTTGACGACCTTAAAGGACAACGTATTACGGACTGTGCTGAGCATTCCTGGTGGCATGTTACTTTCGGCTGTCGAGAATGTTGTGTACAGGAAGCAATATGTGGTCCAGGAGAAGGGAGGTTACGTTGAAAAATGTCTGGTACTATGGTGCTTTGTAATTTCATCTCTGTAACCCTTTGGGGAAGTTCATTATGTAGTTTTGCACTGAAATTTCTGCTTTGTTGGTCATTTGTCTAACTCTCGGTATTGTAGACTACAAAAGCGCCACATTTTCCCCTTTCGGCGACTTTCGGAACTAATTTGTTTTAATACAAAATCTTTTCCCCCATATTGTCGTTAGTCTTCTTGGCAAATTTGGTGGCATTTGAGCTGATAGTTCAAGCTACAGATGAATCTGAGTAGTGTCAGTTTCTATAAGAATCAACCTGTACTTCAACTAACATAAGATAATTGCGTTATACTTACCTAATAAAGCTTTTGGTGATATTATACCTGTGCGTTTGGTGACTACTATGGAGATCCCTGTTTAGAGAAAAGGAACTGTGAAATTTACAGCTGTCTGGGAGCTCGGAATTGAAACTGATTTTAACGGATGTAACTACGTTTCCTGCTTTTTGATTGAGTAGTTCAGCTATCAATCCCAGCTTGGAAGTGAAAACGTTTGGAAAGTTGTATATTATCACCTTCTTGAATTAATTAATTAATTATTGACATCACCTTCCAGAATTTATAATATACTTCAGCTAACATAATATAATTGTACTTAACCAATACTTAAACACCGCATGAATTTTATTATTTAAATTTTGTTAATTTGCCGTTTCTGTTTAAAATTTAAGTTAAATTTCTTATTTTTTAAAATTTATACTACATTTTCTAGTTGATTGTTTGTAAACTCTATAACATAATTGTGTTATACTTACCTAAAAAAGCT